>JAUZNJ010082419.1:0-23754 GCA_034780135.1 Jordanella pulchra | reverse complement strand
TCTTTCTCACTGTTTGCGTCACATGCTGTTTTTATTTTAATTATGTAAAGCACTTTGAAATGCCTTGATGCTGAAATATGCTATACAAATAAAATTTGATTGATTGATTGATTTTGCCCTTTCAACATTTTGTACATTAGTAGTTTTGTTTGTATCAAGAATCTATGTCTGCATTTTGACAACTAAGGATTTCAAATAATTGTTTATGATCTGCTCAGAGTTTGGAGAAAGTTGCAGGATATTACAAAAATATCACATATTACTCAAATAAATCTACTAACAAGATTTATGGTTTGCTTACTGGTACGAATGTTGGAAAAAGTAGAAAAGGAAAACATTTTGATGTTTAAATAAAATATATAAAGGTGCAAAGTGACGACATGACCATTTGAGTTATACGCATTATGCCTTATTTAATATTAGCACAGGTGATTTACCTAAAAACAAATCAGACCCTTACATGTCTTTCTACAGTTAAAGGATGTAGAAAGAAGAGCTGAATGAAAAGGCTCAGTGAGCTTTAAAGTCTTAAATGATTTCTTGTACGAAAACAGCCAAGTCAAAGCTACTGTCTCTCTGTATTAATTTAATTCAAGATGTTTTACAGAGGAAAAAGCCATTTTAGATTTATGTATATTTACTGTACATAACCCTTTACAGCCAGCCATACAATTTACAATCAGACATTTAAATGGCTGATTTCAGAAATGCTGCAGAAATGAGAGAAAGCTCATTTAAAGTCCCAGGGTCATCTGTTCCTGCCTATGTTCCTGGAAAACTGTCCTGATGAAAGGATTGGATAGGCTGGTAGATGGATGAATGGGAAAATGACGGAGGAGAAAGGCTTTTCTCAGGGTACTCATTTTGTGTGTGCTGGTGTGTTTTTTTATGTAGTTGAGGTCAAAAGGATGGCTTTGGGAGAGAAGTGCTGAAGCTGTCATTTACCAGGCTAAGCCCTGACTTGTCTGTGGTGCGAGTGGACTCGATCTGCAGAATTTATGGCATTTAGAGGAAATGGTGATAATAAAGAGGAAATGGTTAATTTTGAAGAAAAAAAATCCAGATAAAAAGTACAAGTTGTAAATTAATTTAGCAAATGCTTTGAAGAAAAGGAGTGTTTTGATGCAATGCGGTGATTTCCTTTTGGGTGTGCTTGGTAGGTATCTTCAGATAAACCAATCAGAGTTTGTTATTTCAAATTTGATTTCCTGACACTGTCATAGCTAATTTGTAATTTATTTTTAAATACTATACTATAAGAAAATCTGAATTCGGGGTATATTTTTTAGCCTTCCTGTTTTTTGGGATGACTAAAGCCTTCTATTAGGACTAGAGGCAACATCCTTTCATGTGTATGACAGAGAAGTGCCTGAATTATGTGAGTCTTTTAGTCCATCACAGGGCAGCATTGAGACATCAACTGAAACAACAATTAAAAAATGATTTTACCAATTTAATCCACATATGAACTTGTATAACTTTACAAACTGTGCAATCAGTTGGTGATATTATAAGATATTACTTTTTTTATTTTTATTTTGAGTCTTCTTCACTCAGTAAGTTATGCAAAAAAGATTGAGCTCCTAAATTTGTTCCGCTGTCATGCATCTCTACTTCTAATTAAACTCACTGAAGATGAGATCTTTGAAAGAGGCAGAAACATCACTTTACTTACAGTCTGTACACATGTATCATCAGTTGGATTAAAATCACCAATTGGAAGAGACTTCTAAGTGGCCAAAAGCTTCTCTGACCACCTGGCTAAGATGGGATCTTTATTCATCCTCAACTGTGAAGCATCTCAAACGTTAGAGTGGAAAACATACGTCAGGTCCTAGGTTTTGATTCTTCCAGGGTTTTGCAAGCGCGTGTGCACTCAAACGTGTTCGCTGCATTCCACCCCACCCTGCTTTGAGTTCTTCTTTGTGGATGACATATCATTACGACAATTACAGGGCAGGAGGACCCTAGCTGCTCTCACAAACTGAGGCGTGCGCACATGGAGGCGCTCACTGCGTTGTCACATGCACTTACATGGGAGCCAACCAGAATGAGTTGAGACTAAATTTTTATTTCAGATGTTTTGCTACTCTTACTAACTTTTAGATCCTCACATCTCACTCCTTTTCCTGATTCCCCCACCCCCATCCACAGAGTCTTCATATACACTGAGAGCCATATGCCTACGTGAAAACCAAAAGAGGTTCCATCTTTTATAAATCCCCCCTCTGTCTTCTCCAAGTGTGTGTCAATGTGAGCACAAGCACAGCATTCCTTTTTGCCTTCCTCTCCACCCTTCTTTCACTCCTCCCCCTCCCTCTTTTTCCTGCATCACCGCTTTTACACTCCACTTCACTCCATCCTGGTAAAAAAAAAAGGTACCAACTGTGTATGGGTGTGTAGTTATGTCTGTGTGTGTGTTTAGAAAGAGGGTGAAAGAGTGAGAGCACAGGTTTTCTCTGAGACTGAATACCTTTGGTAAAAAAAGAGCTTGATTGAATGGGAGGGGTGTTGGTGGCAGTTTTCCCACAATATTCAGACCCCACCACCACCACCACCACTACCCTGACAATTTCTCCAAAGAGACGTACACAGACACACATGTCAGCACATCCATAAACATATTAAACACCTGCACTGACTGAAATCCTCATCTGATAAGATGAACTTTCAAGCTTTTTTATTGATCCCAGTCAGTCATGTTTGCATGCATGTGCGTATTTAGTGTATTTAGTTCTAAGCACTGACACCTGAGAGTGTTCCTTACTGCCCAGCACACCCAGCGACAAAGAAGGTGATACTGTTACCTGGATCTACGTGGCTCTCTTTCCCTCTTCTTTATCTCTCTTCTTCCTTGTCACATATAAATGCCCACAGCACCACCAGTGCAGTAAATTGAGCTCCGTATTCATGACAATATGAGCACACAGCAAAAGACAACAACATAGCTTTCCAATGAAAGTGCAGTTTCAGTTCTTCAGCCTGCTTTTTCTTGTTTCTTGTTTCATGCACGCTGCGTCACTGCTAAAACACATCAGAAGACAAAGTCCCACCACTAAACCCATGTAGAGGTCAGAAAGCAGCGTGATGTCTTTTTCATCTAAGTCTGTGAATAAATAAGAGCTTGATAGAAATCTTCCCGGCCTTTAATTTGTAGGAAAATAATCCAATATGTTTGGAATGCTCTCATATAACCAGATTTGTTGTACATTCATTTAGTTGTCAGCAAGGATAAGCAATTTTTGGTTGTTTATAGCTGTTGTGAAAAAAAACGTAAATCATCATAACAGGGCTACGTTGCAATCTTAACAAATAGTATATCATTTGATTGAAGTATCTTCCAAGGACCGAATAAGTATCTGGGAAAAAAAAAGTTCAGAAAGTATTAGCAGTTAAAAAAAATCCTAACAGATTTTGCTCATTTTCAATTAACATTATTACAATAGCTGCAAAGTTTACTAAAGGTAACAGATTTATGGCTTTTCTCAGAAGATTTCCCAGAAGTTTTGCCATGCTGGGAAAAGCCATGAAGCATTTGGTTCTAACGGTTCCGACAAAAAGCAGCAGCCAACAAATGTAATAAAATGGTCCAGATTGTTTCCGAATAATTTTTGCCCACTGGATGTTGTATTTTCATATTTATCAATTTGTGCCCATATCATTAGATCTTTATGCAGGCATGTGCATCATCTATTAAAAAATGAAAAGGACACTTTATAAATCCTGTGTAACAAAGCTCTTTTTCTGGTGTAATACGCTCAGCATTTTCAAAGCTTCAGCTGAAAAATAAGTTTCCCCTCCTTTTCCTTTAATAACACATTAATCTCTCTAAAACCTTTGGGTGTTGAAGCTTGAAGGGAGAGTAAAATTACATCTCAAATCATCTTCTTGTGACACATCGCTTATTAAAGGGGCTTGTCATGTCATCATATATGAACTAGACATCGTTGTCTAAAAAAAAAATCTAACCTAAGCTCTTCGAAGATGCGTACTGTGGTTTGCATAGAAGCAAATCTGACTGGTACAAACACGCAGAAGTGTGTCACAGAGGTGTGAACAGTAGCCTGGAAGTAACTCAGACTGTCTGTTAGGTGGTTGTGAATATCCATTATGCTTTATCAGGATAGACAAACTGAAGTCAAAAAGTGTGTGTGTGTTTGTTTGATTAATGAATGACTCTTGTATTTTGGGTCATAGCTGCCAGTAAAAACCTAAGATATCTGAGTGTGTGTGTGTTGCCTATGTATTTGTTACCTTGTGTAAGGCCAATTTCCCAGGAATATGCTACTTTGTGAGTAGGGCTTTGCAATTAATTGCTTTTGCAATATAATCTCAGTTTAGCAAAATACAATTTTCAACTCACCACCCTACGTCAGTGAACTCTGCACAAGATATTTTTAAAGGTAATGAAAAAACGGAAACCTTGAAGTGAAACATCCAAATGCTTGTTCTTATTTCAAAGGAAAATTGCAATAGAATCGCAATATTGGTTGAAAATAATTGAAATTTAGATTTTTGTCAAAGTTGTTCCGCCCCAATTTGTGATGAATTCCAGGTATTTTTGGGGACCAGTCCTCTGGTTCTGGTCCGGTCTTGGGTTAGTTTTAGAACCAAGGTATGAATTAGGTTTAGTGTTAGGTATGTGTTGATAACGGTTATGGTGATAGTCTTGGTTAGGTCATAGAAAGGTTTGAAAATGACTGAAAATCAATGTGAGTGAATATATGATCCTTACAAACAAGTCAATGCATATGTGTGTTGATCTACCAATATGTCATGCATCTTTTATGTCACACATTTCCCAACTTTTCATATGATTAGTATACAAACACGCATCCATTCTTATGCAACAAACCAATGCACATGTGCACAATCTTTCCTTCACAAGCTGAGGCCAGTAGTTAATTGTTGTCTAAATCTAACATGGAATTTTAAAATTAAACAAGTTATCCCTGCCCGGAATCTCCATATTATTCCACCAGCATTCCAGTGGGGAATGAAAACCGCACTGTGTGTTTGGGTCTGTGTATGTATGTGTATGTTTGGCATGTGGACATATGAAGCTGTCGACAGCTGCTGCCATTATTCATGCTCTGATGCTCATTATTCATTCACAAATGCATTAAATGTTCCAGTATGTATATGACATCCTGCAGGAAGCATGTGGAAGACCACAGATGGAAATTACACAGTATCCATAGTTGCTCTGCTAATGAATAGGACTTATCTGGAAAAAAGTTTTTCTCGTATCTCTTGGCTCTGCACTTTAATATTTCATGCAAGAGCCCAATGCAGCAAGGGAATGTGTTATTCACAGTTATTCATAAGGCTTTTGTGGGCTACATGTGGCGTTCATGTAATTCCTTAAGCCTGTTTGTTAACATTTTAAAAAAAGTTTGATACAGTTAAACTATTTGTGTGATTTGGATCTAATATTAAAACTTTTTGTTGGCAGTGGTGGGGTTTATAGAACTGCTGCGTTGCAAGAAGACAGGCCTGGATTACATCTTTAGCCTAAGATTTTTCTACATAGAGAGAGTTCGCATGTTCTCCTTGTGCACAAGTTTTTTTTTTTTCTGGTTAAGGTCGATGATAAAAAGACAATTGCTTTTTAAAATTTTTTTGTTCTGCTAATGTAAAAACATTTCTGTAAATGAGGCTTACGCATCTGCTGGCTTCTGGCAGGATTTATTTTTGTAAGTTTGTGCATTCACAAACTTGCAAGGTAAACTTTCCCTCTTACTTAAGCAAAAATATGATGAAGTGGTCTTACCCTTACTTAAATTTTGGTACTCTACCCACCTCTGCTTAAGCATAATATTTATCTTTTAAAAAGCGTAACCTATACCACCAACATTGCTGAACTGTAAAAATTTGAAAAGCTAAATACTAATCTTGGCCTACAACAGATTGGATCACAGTGAAATTATAGACCATCCTAATGGATGCATTTTGTTTCCTTTTGATATATATATTAGGTGTCTTTTGCGATGCATAGTGTTATTGTTTAATAGCTCAACTATAATTTCAAAATAATCTATTTTATCTCTACCTTTAGAGGGATGTATGAAATCTATTTTGCAATCTCCAGGGGTGTCTAAAGTCGTTCCTGGTGCACCAATGTCCTGCAGCCACCCTTGCGATATAAGATTGGCCTTGCAAAAGTGAGATTCAGGATACCTCCATTGGTTACATGGGATCTGTGCAAAGCTTTTTCATCACTAGAGGAGTTCAGAGTCAAGTCTTTGCATCAAAAGGAGTCAGTTGAAGTGGTTCCAAAATGAGTGTGCTACATATTAGGTGTCTTAAGATTTCATGTGCATGCTTTTTTTTGTCAATTTAGAAAACTCTTCAAAATCTTGGTTTACGTTTAAACCAAATTATATATGCTGTAATATCAGTTAAATAAAAAACAGCACTGTTTAATCCATCAGTGTAATTTTTGTCCGCTAGATTAAAAAAAAGCGGCCTTAAAAGTGCACAATTAGGAGAAAATCTTCAGTTTTGCTCAATGCCTTGATCAACTGACTATGATTTTCCATTATAAATGACTTCAAAAATCCCACTCCTCCCCCATCACTCCTCATTTTGCTTCAAGTTACTAATTCTCATTCTCTTCTTTACTTCTGTCTTTTCTTTTTCCTGGCAGCACTCGCTGTGGTGTTACCAACTGTCTGAGCTATATGTGTGTTCTTACAAGTACAATTCAGGTGCCTAGGCTGAGCTGGAAACAGGGCATTGATGGTGAATTAAAGACAGGAGAGAACAAAGTCTAGAAATAAAGGGAAAGATTGATTGAAATTCGCCGAAAGGCAATGAAAGGGTGGCGTGTTTACACTGCAGCAGGACGAGTCCCAGCTGGGTGATCTGCTAACCCTTCTAGCGACCTTGTCAGCGGTAAAAGAGGACCAGCTGACAAAGGAGGCACACAATGACACACAGCTGTTTTTGGTGGAATGTGGCACACGCGTGCACATGCTCATGAACTATATGTGTAAGAGACGAATGTCAGTTGACTTTCTGTGACTTAGCCACATCAAAAGAAATCCCTAACGCATATCGTATGCTCTATACGTCCTTCTGTGTGCTAAAAGCATCTTCTTGCCAGCGGTCAGTAGCTCTTTAGCAGTGGTTTCCCTTTGCAATATTCAAATTGAACACCCACTGTATTCAATCCACTTCACGCAATATGTTTGCAGATGTGTTTATTCGTCCGCCTTGAGAACACTTGAGGCAGGACTCCTCAGTTTATCTGTGTATATATTTCCCTCAGAGAATTGTGTATGTATAGCTGATGTACGTTTAAGCTCAAGAGATTGGTTGTATGTTTACTTTTGCTGGGTTTTTGTTACTTGAGTGTGCATACTCACACGCACTTTGTTAAGGTTTGTGTTAGCAGTTTGGTTGAAGTCCTGATGAGCACCATGTGCACCTTTTTTTTTTTGTTCCAAGGCCAGTTTGGTGATACACTTTGAAAAAAAACTTCAGTTTTTTCCCATTTAAAAATATTGATTTAGCTTACAATTAGTTTATAAAGCACCAGAAAACTCAAACATAATTAAAGTGATAGAGAAGCTGTATTTTAAGTCTGTTTTGAGCTGTCGGTTCGTTCATCCCCACTAAGCTAAAGAGAAATCCTACCCCTTATTATCCACTGCTTGTTTTTATATTAATTCTTTAAACAAGATACTCATTGTAATCCATAGGGCTATTGTTGATGATGAAACACTTTGAATTTGTTTCTTTTTTCCCTTCTGCTTCTTTAATCTTTATTCTCTTTCTATATCAACATGATATGGCTTGTTAGATTTGAGGAAAGTTTATATTCTTGACACCAAGCCAGTGTTCAAGGAAAACACACCCGTTTAAAAAATGCTTCTTGTTCTCCTCTTTACATAATTTTGCCTTTCCCTATTTCATCTCTGGATCATTTAACACAACTGTCTACCTTTAAATCCCTCAAAATCATGGTATTACCATCTAATAACAGATATACTCTTTTGGATTTAGATTTAAGTGCTTATGCTCCTTTGAAGCAAACAAAAGCCTAAATCTAACAACTTTTTAACACTGCAGAAGAGATTTATTTTTTCCACATATAAAGTGAGAAATTATTTAATTAAAAGAATGTCAACGATAAACACAGAAACATAATTTCAGCCATGAAACTTACATTGCATTACCTTAATATATTCTAAAATAGTTATATGTATATAATATTTATATGATACTTATAAAGATTATATTTTGATAAGAAAACACATTGAACAATCAGAAAAAAATGAGTTTGCAATGTCTGAAGACCACATTGTCATTTTTAATTGAAATTCAATGCATGTAGTGATTAAAGAAAGTCTAAATAGGATCTGTTTTTGCTAAGGTTTCCTGCTTTTTATAAACATACAGGTGAAATATATAAAAGAAAATCTCAATTGATGATTTATATATCAGCATCCTTTAACATTAAATGACTGTTTTAGAGTTACAAAGAATAAATAAGGGTAAAAAATGCATTAAATTTTGGATCTTGGGAACTTTATGCTCATGCACATGGCTACCTTGATGATCTGGTTTCTGACAAATATTTGTGCAACATCACTTATATTATGTTGTAATTCCTTAGCTCATTTATTTTTTCTTGAGGCCAATATTCTTATTGAATCCTAAATGTAGGATGAAACTAAACATGTAGGCGATTGCTTTTTACACATGTCTTAAGCTAAAAAATAACTATTACTCCACACAACCCCAGTATAAATTATGTATTCTAAATTAAAAAAAATCTTTTAGAATTTGTCAGAATTTATATACTTTGGTTTCAGGGAAGCAGGGCTCAGTAGTTTTTTTGTGTTAGAAATCTATGTTCCAAAACTATGTAGCATCTGATTCTGAATCATTTAGATTTCATACTTTTAAGATATTTTGATGAAGAATGAGTTATCCTTAAAATATTAAATGACTTACTTGATGATCTCTTAGATTGTGTTGACTCCACCCTGTATCAAGCTATTTTAAATTGCTTGTATTTATTTTGGCTTGGTTTAAAATATGTATTCTCTAAGCCAAGTTGTTGGGATTTAACAACTGTGTGAAAGTTTCTACAAAACTTTTTAAGGTTTTAAAAAGGCTTTCCATCATGACCAACATTACAACAAAACCAAGACTGACCTCAAGGTTCCAGTACCTTAAAAAAGTTAAACTTTATTCTTTTCTCTAACTTTTACTCTGCCATTGTTCGAATACCTGAGGATTTCTTATTCATTGTCTCTCTCTTTTGACTTTCCCAGGTAGGGCAGTTCAGTCAATTTCTCCATGAATGTACGTCACAATGATGATGACAGACCAGATTCCACTGGACTTGGCTCTGCCCCCTCTCCTGAATGGAGAGCTCCCTCTCATGCCTCACATGGTTAACGGTGACGGAGCACAGCAGGTATATACACCTTTTTATTTTTTACTCACATCCATCTGTCTTCTGAAATCTTGCAGTCATGCTTTTACTTCAAACCCCGGAGTTAAACCACCTTCCTCTCTCAGCTGTGTTGTGGTATATACATTCTGATTCACACTAGAGTTTACAACAAGTTGTCTCATAAGCTTTACCCTTTGTTGTCGTTCCGTCACTAGTCTTGTATGTTGTTCCTTCAGGTACTGAAAATCTGCCAAGATCTTGCTTTAAAAGAAATAGTCATTAGCTTGGGCAACAAAGAGCAGCTAGAAGGATGAGGGTATAGAGAAATGCCAAGTATATCATTTGTATTACGACCAACATGTAGAGTTAGATAGAAAAAAGGAGGAATGTCTCTAATTAGCAGAGAAACCTGTCCTCTTTTTCAAATGAGCAGAGGAATTTCTGCAACATTTGCTCTATTTCTTTCCTGTGGGTCATCTGGATATTTTGCTGTAGGTTTGGTGGAAAAATACCAGCCACAAGTCTGTAGTGCAATCTGTACAAATTTCCATCTTCGCGTGCCACATTTTCACTTAGCATTTGGTTGAAACACTTTGGAGATGGAACTGAACGCTTTCTGCCGATCTTGCTGCAAAGCCAGCTGGATCCCTTTATATAGGCACAACCCCTTAACGGAGACCTGAGCAGGCAAGGGAAGCAGCGATTAACATAAAGACGCTTTTAATACTTAGTGAGAAAAATGTATTTAAAGTGTGAGCTTTTGGTAGAACATTGAAGGGCCTGTTTTTGTGTCATCTCTGGCCTGTTTCTTTACAGCCCAGAGGAAGTATGTTGGGAGTATTTTGGCTGCGACACATTACAGTTATGTGGGGGGTTTTGGCTGTAGTATACAGCAGTTAGGATGCTCGTTTTATCGCAACACCCTGCAGTTTAAACTTGGTTCCCAGTTTGGATTCATGGATCTAGACCGATGATTATACAGATTTGACTCAGCATTTATGTGTCCACATGTGTGTATATTTGTTTGTTTCTCTGTCTGTTGTACATTGTGCTTGTTTGTGTTTGTGTCTCCTACCCTTTTAGCATCTGTGTGGGCGCTACAGTGTCTGTGTTGAGTCTGAATAGATGCTTATGTGCTTGCCTGTCAGTTCTCTCAGTATTTGGGTTTGTCCAGCATACATGTTTCAAACTGCAGCTGCTGGTACTTTGTTACATAAAAGTTTGGAGAAGGAAGGTTTAAGGTACAACCAGCAGTAAAGATGGCTATGAGGTTTTCTTCATTTGCTTTCCCCTTGAAAAGTAGTGAGAGGTTTGCTGCTGGTCTCCATTTGTTGTAAAGCTTCTCTCTGCCCTTAGTGTTTAAGCTCTAATTTAAGAGAGTAGAAGAATGGTATTCCAGTTTTTTTTTCTATTTTGCATCCTGGCATCAGAGATCATTGATGAATTATATCACAAAAGTTGCTACAAATCAGGTTTTAAGAAACATTTTGGAACAAAAATGATTACATTGTAAATTGATGTTAGCATTAGTCTTTAGCAAACAGTACCATGCTAAAGAGAATACACACAAGAGACTAATAGTGTGTTCACATTCAACATGAACATGGTGAATGGAGTGAGTGATGTTATCCTTATATAGTTTTTTTTAATGTTTTTTTAGGCGTTAGTTGCCTTTATTTTGCATTATTTTTTTGAAAGTAGGTGGACAGGAAAGAGGTGTAGAGAGAGGGGAAGACGTGTGACGAAGATTGAGCGGCAGGGACTCGAACCAGCGACGGCAGCGTTTAGGACCAAAGCCTACATGGTCAAAACCAGTGGGTTATGATGAACAGATTAAAACCAAACACATGGAGCTCAACAAAGCAAATTCTGCCTAAATTCAAAAAGAAGAATTTTTCCGTCAATTCGATTCCCATCATCCAATCAGAGACTGCATGTGGTTGTGAGGTAGGGTGAAGGAGCGGTGAGGAAAGGAAGCTTATTTCAATCAAAATGGAAGATAAAAATTCTATACTGACATAACCTGAAGTAAGGAATACTCTTTAGTGCGGGGTTCCCCTATCTGGTTTAAAAGTTCCAGTGTCCTGCACCTTTTACATGTGTTTCTGCTTCAACATACCTGAGTCAAATAATCAGGTCATTAGCAGGACTCCTGCAAACTTGACTACATACTGAGGAGGCAATTCAACCATTTGATTCGGGTGTATTGAAGCAGAGACACATCTAAAGGGTGCAGTGAACTAGAATTCAAGGAGCTGAATTGAAAAACTCTGTTTAAGAAGTTTGTAGGTAGCTTTCAAAAAGGCAGTTTTAATGCAGCCTCTTAGAAGGACTGTTAAATCATTCATCCTCCATTGTTTTTCTTGTAGCTACAGAGTGAGGCCCAGGCTCCTGCCTTTGTCCAGCTCTCTGATGCTCTCTTTTTGCCCTGTATTCCTGCTGCTCCTGCCTGAGCTCCAGAGTGACTTAACCTGACTCTGTTGTCCAGGTGACTAAAGTACCACCAATCCAGCAGTAGCTTCTGAACTCTTTGAATTAGGAGCACCTGAGATACCATCGACATTGTTTGGCTCTACATTAAATACAGCATAACCTGATAACCCTTAATGATAATTTTACCCTTCTGGAGATATAAATTACTTGAAAGTTTCCACTCTCAGGTCACTGTTGTGATGACACAGCCTAAAATTCTCTGACAGCTGTCAGGTCAGAGCAGATCAAGCTGAACATTTTCCATTTCTACTCAGGACCTGATTTCTCTGTCCATCTTTAGTTTAAAACCTGATCATATAAACTACCTTCAAAGTTGAAATTCTGTGTAAATATTTTCTTCTTTTCTTCTAAGACAAGCAAATGTTTATTTAGATAACTCTGTTACATAAATGTTAAAACGGAATGCAATAAACATTCAGTTCAAAGTCCTGGTTATGTTTCAGTTTGCCTGAAAATGCGTATTATGGTGACTCTAATTTTTATACTGTCGATGATAATTAGTGGAAAGGACCTATGAAAGATCAGTTTTACTTTTGTCACTTTTTAAAAAAAATTTATTTTTTTAAAACTTTATTTCTTTGTTATTTTTTAAAAGTAGGAAGACAGGAAAGAGGGGTAGAGAGAGAGAGGAAGACATGCGGCAAAGGTCAATTGGCCAGGATTGGAACCAGCGATGGCTGCGTTGAAGATTAAGGCCTCCATACATGGGCGCACGTTTAACCACTACCAACGTTGCACCCTCCTTTTTGTCACTTTAAATTAGTTTTGAAGAACTCATCACAGCCAAGGTTGTTGGATGTGTTTTCTCAGCCAAAACATGCCAGATGAGAGTATCTGGTTGACAGCAAAAAGATGGCATTATTGGCGCCATTTTTCATGGCTTGCTCTCCATGGCTGTCAACTAACTGTGTGGTTGTCCTATTTGTTTTGATAGTCACCATAAATGTCAACTCTGGTATATGATCACCCAACATCCACAAGTTTAGATTCTTTCTTTCAATTCTTTAATGAAAATCATTTGTACTGGACATAAAACGTAGCCTCCTCTTCTTTCTAGAATCCCAGCTCACTTGTGTAGTCCTCTGATTCCATCTTTACACCAAAAAGGCAAATGCAGCCAGTCTGATGGCTTCTTTATGTTGTTGTCTAAATGCATAAATCAACGAATGAGGCGCCCGTGCTTGTTCCTTTTGCATTCCTTGGAGCCTAATGATGCCTGCTTAATTTGGTAGATGAAATCCCTGGTCTCCTCATCCAGGGAGAACCAGAATCAGCAGAACTTGTGGTATCTCTGGATCCACCAGTTCCCATCAGGATTTATTCAGTAAATGCCATATCTTTAACAAAAAAAATCTTTTGTCAGAAGTATTTTTTTTCACGTCACAGCATTTAGATTTTCTGTTTATGACTTAATATAAACTTAAAATGATCAAGTTTTTATTTAACCTTTGAGATTTTTTTCATCTTGTATGGATCCACACATAAATCTGGACATATTCATGATTAGTTTTATTAGATGTGACTGATGGAAGCTTAGGTCCTTCGGTGTTTTGCAAAAAGATGCTGTATATTTCCAAAAGTCTGTTGTGGAGAGAGGGATCTCTTCCTCCATCATCTGCTGGAGTAACAGCATCAGAGCAAATGACTTAAAAAAGCTCAACAAGCTAATAAAGAAGGGTGGCTCTGTTCTAGGAACTCCTCTGAAACCTTTGGAGATTATTTCACAAAGGAGAATTATTCATAAAGTGAAGAAGATTGTGGACAACAGACAGCATCCTCTTCTGAAGATTTATAAACAACAACAGAGTGTCTTTAGTAAGAGGCTTCTCCAGATCCGGTGCAAGACAGACAAATAAGGTTCGTATCGTATAAGACGTATTTTTTAGGAGTTTGTGAATTCACAAAGCTTCCATTAACAGCAAAGACAAGTTGTATAAGAGTGGTTAAGACTTATTTTAAAAAAATTGAGAGGGAACTAGGGAACTTTCAGGCTTTAAGTGACCAATAATGCCATGTAAAGATGACAGAGGTGCAGAGTTGAACTAATTAAAAACAGGTCAAAATTTGTGTCTGTTGTGTGATAATAATGACAACAGTTCTTTAATATTTGAAATCAGCAGTTTTTATTTTTTCCACTTATGCTAAGCTTCCTTAGGAAGCACAGTCTGCTCTGTCCCTTCTTGTAGATGGCTTCACTGTTGTATCTCCAGCCTAGTATGTATCCTCCTGTTCATTATGTGTACTCAAAACAAACCCTAAGCTTGGGGGGGGATTACAGCTTTGCTGCAGCAGCTCTTAAAATGTGGAACGACTTACCACCGTACATCAAACAGGCTACATCACTTTCTGGTTTTGAATCTCTTCTCATTATTATACTCCTTGCCTTGGGGTTTGACACCATTAGAGATGTTGAATTTAGTGTGTGCTCATTTTACTTTAACTTGATTTAATGAAAGGTTAAATGTCATTGACTGTACTTTATGTTGTTTTCTGTATATGAAAGGGCATTTGTCATTCTATAAAGCACTTGAGATCTTTTTGGGTGATTGGGTTGGATTATATTGGAGAAGAAAAATGTAAATAGCACTCCTACTGATCTAAAGAGGAGTTGCAAAACAAAACGAAAAACAAAAAAAGAAAACAACAACCCAGGATGTATGTAAACACAATCCAACATTTTTCTCGTTTAATCCGAACAGTCTAAAGGCTCTATGTTGTATGCATTTGAAGTTGTCAATATTGGGAAAAATGTAGCAGAAATGTGGCTAGACATCATGTAGCTATTAAAATGAAACATAGTTGATATATCCAACAGTTTCCTTTTCTTCAGTTCTGTTGATCTAAGTTGCACCTACTCTCACTCCTAACAACATGGTTCCTTAAAGGGGTTTTCTCCATTTGTAGGTGCCCTGACTTATGCTGGGGTTCCCATAGCAACAACATCCGCTGCAGCAGACAGAGCAGGAAGTGTGTATGTGTGTGTGACAGAAAGGAGCATGTTGGTGCTGAGATGAGGGAAGATGCAGAGACTAACAGGAGGAAGGGATGATATGAGGCTTGTACAAGGGCGCACCTGTGGCGCATAGACAGAGCTGAGCTTTTTGTGTTCATGCATGGATGTCTTTGAATACGAGTGTATGTCTGCATGCATATATGCATAATGGAGGGTCACCTGTTTCATGTCTACAGCCACGTGTACACTCTGAACAATCTGAACACGGAGAATATGACGGTAAGGTGTTTGCATGCTCACTTCAGACTTAATCAGATGAAGTGTCACGCAGCAGTTTAAATGGTGCCATTTACTCTGCTTTCATTGGTGTGTGTGCTTACCTGTCTATCTGTTAGACTGCGATTGAAGCTGCTGTATTTGTCTTCACATGATCACCTCTGTTCGCTTTAAAGATAAAACCTCTTCTTAGATACATGTGTGCATCTCAAAGCAGCTCTTTCTCTACGTTAGTTGGTGAACATCTCATTCATAAGTGTAAACACAGCTCTATAATTCTATAGTCAGTGTACCTTTGTGAATTATGTAATGGATGTGTGTATATAAACGCCTCCCCCTAATACTTCATCCAAAATGTTTTTGTTTCTTTTTCTTCGTGTTTTGCACAGGTGATTTTCGTGCAGGTGAACCCAGGGGAGACGTTTACCATCCGGGCAGAGGACGGCTCGCTGCAATGCATCCAGGGTGAGTCTTCACATATGATATTACATTATCATATTACAGCATCTCCAGGCCACTACTCTCGTGTGTGTGACTAAGAATTTCCCTTCTGTTAATTTGTAGGCTGGCTTCATATTGCTCATATTAGATTTGTAAACCGGAAATGCATCGGATTGGCTTTGTTTTGGAAGTCTTTCCTTTTTTTTTTTTAAACACAAAAGTATTTTAACTAAAAAGATAAGAATTATATTATGAAGCATCTTCTCAAGAATATAGAGCTAAGAATAAAGCTCTGATTGAACAGACCTAACTACTGCCTTGTCCAAACAGACAAGCTGCTTGGCGGGGGTCTGCGCTTTCCAAGTGCTTTTCTAGTTATTTCAAGTTATCATCAGGATTTTAAACCCCAAATAGCCATCAAGTATTTTTAAGACATTTGCTGATAGTTAATCCAAGTTGAATTAATTTAAGAATTGATTGCCAAGATTAAAACACTTCTATAAATGTGCTGTACAATAACTCAACCAGTTTCATTAACATTACATAGTCTATGTTGGCAATGTGACTGTGTGACATTTCTCCCACTCATCAAAGATGTTCAAGGTGCTACAGTGCACATTTTTTTGTGACAGCAGTTTTCTGCTGGTCAGCCTAAAAATGCTTCTTTAAAAATCAGTTTTCTTAAGGTGGACATACTATCCTGACAACACGTCACCTGAAACATATAGCTATAGGTTTTATAAACCAGTATCTCACTCTCGCTAATCTTTTTTCATGATCATCTGAGGCCCTTTGCTTTGTGCTAAGCTAAAGCTTATATGACTTGTTGATGATTTACCTTGTATTTTTTTTTCATATGGTTCCAGTTAATTAAAAAAAAAAATCCTTTGTGTCATCCACACAGTGTTTGATTTGATGTAAAATTTAAAACCACGTGTTTCAGCAACGTTCTCTCTCAAAGCTAGATGAGATAGAAGACAAAACTTTTAGATAAAGTCACAGAACACATGAACCTGTCGGATAATTATTGCAGAAAAACTACAGATGTTTTTTAGGTCTTGTGATCTGAAAGATCTTCACACCGAATGTTCAAAATCATAAATGATTGGCAATTGATCCTGCGACAGAAAGGAATACACCAGAGCCTTTAGGTTCTTCTAGACTCTGTCTGATCTCAGCTGGGCAGCCTGCTTGGGGAAAATCTGTAAATATCTTGCACATACTGGTTGTTTAACGCTGCAAATTATAGGTCAAACCTCTTTAGTTCCACAATCCAAGTTGACTCTGAAAGCACAAATGATTCATGTGAAAAACTACATGATCAATGAATGGGAATTTGTGGTTCTTTAGATGCACGGCATGTAACTAAAAGGAGCAACAGGCTGAACACAGTAAAGTTTCTTTTGTTCTGTGAATGTTGTTGAGTAGTAAAACACTTGGGTCTTCACTTCTTAAGGGGACAATATGCACTGCCTATAATGCAGTTTATATATATATATAGCTTTTTATGGCACTAGTGACCAGTTTTTCTGACAGTAGGCTGAGAGGAAAGGGGGTATGAGAGAGGGGGAGAGACATGCGGGAAAGGACCACAAGCCAGATTCGAACCTGAGTTGCCCGCGTCAAGGACTAAGGCCTCCATACATGGGTCATGCGCGCTAACCACTGCACCACCTGCACGCCCCTAATCCAGTTTAGAAACTGTTAAAACAACAATAGGCTTTAAATAAAAACTCATGTTGTAAAACATGGCTGCACAGGTTGCTGAAAAAAAATCTCAAAATCTAAACTTAAAATACATACAAGAAGCTAAGTTTACTTATTTATCGTTTGATGAAACCTTGGTCATGTTTCATGCCTGCGATCAGATCAGGGCATCCCTACATGAAAATAGAGGAACAAAAACAAAGACTCCTGGATATTCACCAATTACAGTAGTTCAGAAAATTAGCAAATAATAAACATAAGGCATTTGTTAGTTATAATGCAAATTTGATTTTAAAGGATCTTTTTTCTAAATTAGAATAAAAGGGAAAAAACTGATGACAGATGTGGTAAGAGCTGCCATAGCTCCACCCTAGCTACATCTGATGTCAGTAAATGAAAGGCTGGATTTGTGGGCCACTTTAGAAGCCCTCAAAGATGTAAGGAAGTGCCACTAATTCGGGATTTCCCCCTGACTTCTCTTGAATTGTCTTACTTGTGAGGATGTCAGACAAAAGGTTTGAAAGGACACTCTTGCCTTCTTCGTGATCTCTTTCTTCTCTCCCAACCCTATCTTCTTCCTTTCTTTGGCCTCCAAGCCAAGAGAAAAAAGTTTTGGCTCAGACAGAGCCTGCCGCCTCTCTTGTAAAACCCGCAGTATGCCGTGTTGTAGCAAACAACAGCCTACCTCTTCTCCTCTAACCACTATGTAATAAACTTTTTTTCTAGTATACGAAGGATTGCCTCAGGTGAACCTATGCGCAGACTTCATGGCAGATAGAAGCAGTACATAGTGGGATGGTAGGTGGTGTAGGCACAAGTGATGGAGTTAAATTTGGGATTTGTGAAATATTACCTAAAACGTAGCTGACTGGAGAATTTCATGATTTTCATTTGGGTTCTTGGGGTTGTTTTTTGATCTGCATGGAAAGGCAAAGCTAGTCTGTATGTGCTTTCTGTTGGGAGGTCTGCAGCTCAGTGCTGCATTAATGTGGATATTACTAACGTTAAAGGAGCACACACATATAGAACAAACTCCCCTTCTTTGCCTCTAGCCTTCTCAGGAGGGGGTCAGTGGGTTTTATGAGAGGCGGAGAGTGGCGGTGGGTTTTGAAGACGGCCTGTGTCCCCTCTTCCCGCCTCTGTGTGATTACTGAGACCTCAGAGCTCAATGTTTGCACTCGCTTGTGTACTTGTATGTTTGCACTTCAACGTGTTATGTGTGTGTGAGACTTTGCAAAGGGAGGTTGCTGAGACCTCAGGGCACAAGCAGGGACTAGATTGTAGATAAAAACAACCTCTGTTTAGCTGTTGCTCTGTGGTGTAAAGATGCACACAAACACGGATGCTCTCTGCCAAGACTGACCCTGTCTGGAGAGGTCAGGGTCCGAAGACTTTTCTTTCATACTTTTTCGGTTTGTTTTATGATGCCTTCACCTCTTTTGACTTATGCTTTCCTCGTTCAGCCTGAGTTGGAGGTAATATTGTCCCTTCCTGTATCTCTTTGCTAATTAGCATGTTCTGTTTTAATATGCATATGTCTGCATGTCCAGTCTGAACATACTGACTGCTCCGAGGGTCAGCTTTAGCCTACCCCTATCTCTGTATCTCCACCATTTTTAAGACCCCCCCCAACCCCCTCTCTCTGTCCCATCCTCCCTCCCCCACTAAAACCATTCCCCTGAGCTTTCCCACACTCACATCAAAGGAGGAGACTCTGGAGGGTGTGTTAGAGCACCCTGCTCTGGAATTTGAGTGTGTTGCCGTGCGTTTGCTTGCGTGTGTGTGCCTGTGTGCTTTTTTACAAGGTCGAGTTAGTTGACTGGTCTTTGTTGAACTTTTTATGAGGGATGATAGGGGGCTGAAGCACATAAAGAGGTCTCCCACCACTAAGGATGTGACATCATAGTGCTTATGTGGCAACACATCATCACTTTTTTAGTGTTGTTTTTTTCCGCATCTAACAATCATAGTTGGCTATTAACAATCTTTAGTCATATGATGAAATAGTTCCGGTGTGTTTTAAAGCCATTAAAGGCCATCTAGGTTTCCGCTGTGGTTTTTGCAAGCAGGTCATGGCTCTGCATGACCTCTATGGTGTGTGGTCACCATTGTCCCTGCGTACGTCATGTACGCAGTTTACAGGTACAGGTGCGAAGGGGAAGCATTTCACTTCTTCAGCACTTTTTATGAGATCTCTCTTAAAGTTCTCAAACATAAAACCTGTATGATGGAAAATTTCTGCATTCTAAACTTTTTATAACCTTTGGTGCAGCTGGATACCAGAAATTGGACCCTATTATTTGTTACATTAATATTAAGTAATACATTTCCTCATTAAGCACTCTTCAAAAACTGACATTTTTATAACAGCTTCATACTCAGCTGGATATAATTTCTGAATATAATTAGTGTTTTCTTGATCAGAATCAATTAATAATTAATAAAAGCTTATCTGACTCACTTAGCTTTACTAATTATCTCTTTATGAGTAAAGGGTGACTTTCAGTTGTTCTTTTGTGTGTTTGAAGTACAATGCTTATTTCTTTGTGTTTGAGAAGTGGACTCAAAGACTGCTATTGGGAGGAAGAAAGAAGATCCTTAAATTTTATTTTTGCACGAAAGGAAATTCTTACTTACATTCGTATTTTATTTTATGAACACCTTGTCCTAGCCACAAACTCTTATAAAGTGGGCAATTTTTATTTCTTAGTAATTAATTACTGCACTACCTCAAAGGTATCAACATAATCTAGGAAGACAAAGTTGTATTTAAGTATTTGTATTTAAAATCTTTGTTCCATATCTTTGACCATAGTATTTTAACCAAATTTGATCCATGGTGTTGGATAGATGATAATCCTCAGTCCCATGATATGGGGAAGAATGGATAAGAAATGATGTGATAATTGTTTCCTTTCTTTTTGTTGGTTTCCATTAGCTCTCAGCTTGCATCACAGTTAGTTTCTGTGAGGTTATCCCTGCTTTGCTTAGATGGATACTGCTGATATCCCTTTTGCTAGGTTCACTGCATCGCTACAGAGACTTCCGGAGGTTTTCTTACAGCCCAGCCTCTAGCCAAAGTGTGCACTTCTACACTCAGGACCCTTTGATGTAAATGGAAATAGCTGGTTAAAAGAAATGTGGTGGAAAGTCCTGCAGCCTGTGTTTACTTCAAGCCAGATGTCTCTAAACAAGCTGGAGAGAAGACACAAATACATTTTTCTCCAAAGGGCTTAATTTAGTGTTCCTTTCTGGATGGTCCACATTTCTGCTTGTAACCAGAAGAGTTTTTATTTTTAGTTACTTCTCAAACCTGCCTTAATTTCAAATTTCCACCATTTAATGTTAAGTTTCTCCTCTCATCTGAAATAATCTGCACCGTGTTCATTAAAGCAGCTGTATTTCATTCATTGTTTTAAACCTAGCATCCAGTGTGTTGAACTAAAAAAACAAGGAAATCCTGTCATTCTTACCTGTGCGTATAGAGGTGTGATCAGAAATGTTGATGGGTGTGTGATGCTATCATTGTTGTATACCTCTGATATCAAGTATTTTATCAAGTATTTTAAGCAATAGCCTGGAAATTTAAGTGCTCAACATAGTCATTGTTCTGTGTGATAAAATAGATCTTCTGAAAAGGCTACTAAAGCACTGAGTAAATCTTCATAAAGTCTGATTAGTATTCAAAATGGTTAGACCAATATGTAAAGTTGTGTACAAATTTTGGTATGTAAAGACTATAACAACATAACTCAATAACATAATTAAACTAGAAAAGCACTAGGAGTGCACAGACCTCCGCCAAGCAGCACATTTTGCCCCATATTGTGACTTACACCTGTAGCTAAAATTCACACATTATCTTGATCATTATCAAATTTTAATGAGTTGTTCCTTGAATTCAGCTGCTTTGATATACGTTTCCTGAGGCATGGCTCACCTTTCCTGTTTTTTGTCTTTAGTATAATGCTTCTGCACTTTTTTTAGTCCAATGCTGAAGCTGTCAAAAGTCACTGATGCCACTCTCTGCTAGTTTTGCCATATAATGTTAAAAAATCCTTAAAAAAAAAGATTTGGATGTTAAATTGGATCATTGGATCATCTCCAACATTTAATGGATTGTTCTTTGGACTGAGGTGCATCTTTGGTAAAATGTTCATAAAATATAAAATTTGTACACAAACGGCAAAAAGACAGACAAACAAATCAACAAACACTCAATGTTTCCTCCAACATTGCACGCTGAGGCCAAACTTTGTATATATATATACATGTATATATGTATGTGTATATATATATCTATATATATATATATCTATATATATCCATATATAGATATATATATATAGATATACATAACCAATTACAGCAGCTAACTTACTTTTAATTTAAGTGATTTTGCACATTTAAAGTCCTGTGCTTAACAAAATTAGCTGTTACACCTTTCAGACATAGCGTCTTCTTTACATTGAAACATTCACATTTTGCACAATGAAATAAATGTCTGTTAAAGCTTGTTATACAGTATAAATTCCCGTAACTCTTTGTGTCTCCCTGTAACTATAATACACAGTTTTAAGGTTTTTCCTAACATATATTATAAAATAGTGTAAGCATTTCAAAATCAATATCCATAAATAACAAATATTTTTAAATGTCAACAGAATATGTTTTCTTATATGGTATCTATTTTTCACTTCTGTCCTTCTCAGTTCTCCAATGCTTGTCTAAATATGCCACATTAAGATCTTTTTTTAAGGTGCTTTAAACTGTCCTTGTTGGAAAGCGCGGCTAAAAACTGTTTCTCCATTTTATATAACAGAATTTAGTGAGGACAATTGTTCGGTCTGGGCTGTACGGTGGCGCAGCTGGTAGAGCTGTTGCCTTGTAGCAATAAGGTCCTGGGTTCAATTCCCGGTCCGGGGTCCCGGGTCCCGGGTCTTTCTGCATGAAGTTTGCATGTTGTGCATGTGTGGGTTCTCTCCGGTTTCTCCGACTTCCTCCCACAGTCCAAAAACATGACTGTTAGGTCAATTGGTCTCCCTAAAATTCTCCATGGTTGTTTGTCCTGTGTGTCTCTATGTTGTCCTACGACAGACTGGCGATCTGTCCAGGGTGTACCCCGCCTCTTGCCTGAAATGCAGCTGGAGATAGGCACCAGCAACACTCCCAACCCCATTAGGGACAAGGGTCTAAAGACAATGGATGGATTGTTTGGTCTGTGTACAGACCTAGTTGTTTCTTGTATTTTCATAGTTGAGACCAATGATATACAATTTTTTTTTTATCTAATTGATTTACAGCTGGGCTGTACGGTGGAACAGTGGTTAGCGCCTTGCAACAAGAAGGTTCTGGGTTCGATCCTGGCCTGGGGTCTTTCTGCATGGAGTTTGCATGTTCTCCCCGTGCATGCGTGGGTTCTCTCCGGGTACTTCGGCTTCCTCCCACAGTCCAAAAACATGACTGTTAGGTTGATTGGCATCTCTCAATTGTCCCTAGGTGTGAGTGTGTGTGTGCATAGTTGTATGTCTTTGTGTTGCCCTGCGACAGACTGGCGTCCTGTCCTGGGTGTACCCCGCCTTATGCCCATAGTCTGCCGGAGATAGGCCCAACCGCGACCCTGAAGATGAAGAAGATGGATGGATGATTTACAGCTGCAAAGATCTTCTTTTGCTCTAAGAATGCACAAACAGTGCTTAATTGTGCAGCTTAGAGGGAACATTGCACGCAAACTTGACTTTAAACATAACCTCCTTGGCAAATGTAAAAATAACATATTTATTAGAGGAAACTATTTTCTTTTTAACATAAACCTTTAAAATATGGCCTCACAGTAGGTATCTGTATGCATATTAGAACAGTTTAAAGTCCCTCCAGAGATTATATTCTCTAATTTTAACCAAGCGTAACAATGCGCTGTGGTCTTGAGCGATTTTGTTCAAATCAAGCTTGTTCTTTATTCAGTTCTGAAAAATCGCATGGAAAACAAAATTGGATTTGGGTTTGATTATAAAGACCTGTTGAATATAGCCTGAGTTAGTTTGACAACAATTAGACAACGTATATCTGTACAAGATAAACCAAGCAAGTTTTCATGTGGACTTTGGCTAGAAAACATTACGAAGGGATATTTTGTTTTGTCTCTACTCTCTAAAAAATTGCTTTAAGCTGGCAGCCACCGCATAAATAGGTGTAATGTAGGATTAACAGTTTTCAAGATAGATTCATAGACTACTGGCAAAGAGGCAGTTCTCAGTATAAAGTCTTGGCCAGAAAGTCCTGTAAAGGATTTACCGACAAGATTCCATGCCCTCTAGGTGACTGTAAAACAGGTTCCAGGGTGTGTTTAACACATGTCTCTTAATTTTGTGTTATGTCTGATTGCATCTGGGGAAACTGGTCGTCAGGAGAGAGGACTCTCTCTCTCTCTCTCTCTCTCTCTCTCTCTCTCTCTCTCTCTCTCTCTCTCTCT
>JAUZNJ010082409.1:0-23756 GCA_034780135.1 Jordanella pulchra | reverse complement strand
CCCGCTTCAGACGCCGTTTCCCCGGAACATCAACCTCTGTGTTAAATACTAAACTGTCATTAAAACTTTGCAACTAATCACCGCTTCTCTGAGTTTCTGCATGTGGGTCAAGAAATTACCGTCCATCATGACACTTTCTTTCTGCCATCCATTTGTTAGCTGTTTCCCTCTCTCCTCAGCTCTCAGCTCTCCTCCCGACTCTTGTATATATCTGTTCAATAACAGTATTTATAAAATTTATAAAACAAATACTGTTGTTAGAAGGAAACAATATTTCCTTAATTCATGCTTAATTTGATTGAAATCCTTACATGTTGATCTTCCTAGGCTTACGCTAAAACAGATGCCTGGGAAGCTGACTATTGTAAATAAATAGTGTGTACAAAGGAGGATGATTAAATACTTAAATGTTATGAGATAGATATTGAAAATACCTAAGTAGGCCACAAGTCGCAGTCAAAATCACTGTTTGGCTCAAAGCCAGTGATTATAACCTTGCTGTGACTTTGACAGGACTGTTAATTTGTATTGATCTATCCTAACACACACTGGAAAAAAAAGGAAAACGGAAAGAAAAGGTAAAACGGTTAAAGTACTATTTTCTCATGTACAATAACAAGGTTATAATGTATAAAAAACAAGCTGTTCATAAAATAAAGATAAATATCTATAAATTTAAATCCATCTTTTGAATACCGTAAAATTACAGGGATTAACCTGTATTTTAATTATTTTTGACTGTAAAATCTGCTCCTGTATTTTTACAGTTTTTGCATGTATTTCTGCGATATGGTTATTTACGGTATTCGTTTGGAAACTTTGCTGCCAGTGCTTTTACTGTTTTTTCTACCTTTTTTTTTTCACTGATACAATGAAACCATCCATTCTATCTACATAGTTTATCTTAAAATGAAAAAACAGCATCCAGCCTCACTCAAAGCAAAAATTTTTAAAAAAAAAAAAAAAAAAAAAAAACCGACAGTAGAGGGAGGGATAGGGAAGTCAAGTGTACTCAGTGCAAACAGCGTGTACAAAAGAAACTGATAGTGGGAGAAAACTGTCAAAGTAGTTCGGTAGTTTAAACATTCACAACATATGAATATATTTTTATTTTAGCTTTTTCTTATTAAGCCAAAGCTTATTTCTAAATTATCTACTATCTTGTATTGGAATGTTTAGGTTTTTATTTCTGGTTTTATCTTCTCTAAAAGGACTATGAAAATTACTAGATAAATTTTTAAAATTCATCACTTTTACTATAAACAATATTTGTTTTCCTCAACATTTAATATATTATGTATTAATTAAAGAGTACCTATCCTTTTTAACATGGAAAATCGCTACATATGTTAATTTAAAAAGCAGGAAGTACGCCTTTTCATACCATACACTTCTTGGGTGTTGATCTGATCATTTTAAACAATGCATGTTATTTTTCAAAGCTGTATAAAATGTATGTGGTTTGTGGGTTTATAAAATAATTTCTTATTGCCAGTGTTGGTTTGCAAAACTGTAAGTGGAAAAATAGAGAAAAAACAAACATCTATTATCAAATAAGTTAGTAAAGGTTAGTCAAACTTATTCTTAAAAACACTTTACATTTTTTGCATGTCTGAAAAATCAAAAAAAGCTTCACTTACCTTTTTACTGGCTTTGCGAAGCCCCTGAATTGCTGCAGTATGTGTGGCTGTTTCTGTTTACTGAGAAATCATCCAAGCGGATTCTTGTTTTTATGTTTCATGTCCTAACAAGCTCCACCTAATGTCTGCTGAACAACTATCCCATATAAGGAAACCAAAAGAGAAAGAAAGACAGTTCTTCTCAGTGTGATTTGGACAAAAATTATTAATCTCCCTTTTAGCTTTGTTGAAAATTAATTTATTCTTCTTTTGTTTATTGCTTTAGGTTACTTTTCACATGTTTGAGTGGTAAAAGTCAGTTAGCATGGATGAATATGAGGACTTTGAACTTTATACGGTGATGTGTTGGTTCTGTGTGAGAAGAGCAAGATGGTGACTCCTCCTTTGGAGGAGCCACCCCCTGGCTGACTTTTTATATTAAATGAAAAGCATGTAGTGGTTCTGGGCCATTTTGCTGTTCCCACAGCTATCAAGAAGAAGCAGGCCTGATTCAAAGGTAATGAGATCTTCCTCTGCAATTAGTGCTTCACTCAATGATTTTGTTAAACATGACGAATAAATTTTGTTAATACTTAAAGATGTTTCCTTCTTTGTGTTCACTGTCTGAGAAACATCCCCTCTCAGATCCAACTGGGTGATCATTAATGATAATAGAACAGCTTAAAAATCTTCCTGTCAGGTTAGCTGAAGCAATGAATACTGAATTAATTAAATTAGTAGTAGGGTTTGTACAATAGTAGATTTGGGTATTTGATTTGAGCCAAAGGATTTTCATTTTGTCAAATATATTCTGTGAAATACCATCTAAATGAAGCCGTATTAAACAAATGAATGAATTATAAAGACAGTTAAAGTCAACCATTAATGACCTGAAGTACAGTTTAGAGATTAAAGGACAATTCTCCCTGTATTATCTTGAAAAACTAATCCATGCTTTTTATGCAGTAGAATTCATTACTACAAAGTTGTCCTTCCTTGTTTGCCTAAAAACACAATCAAACAGCTATAGTTGATCCAGAATACCACTGCCTCTGTCCTCACTTAGAGCACATAACCTCAATTATACAGACCTCACACTGACAGTTGACCCTTTAAGGTGATATTTTTTTTTAAGGATTTGACGCTACTAAAATGTAATAATTAATAGATTATATTTAACCAATTAAACTCAATTACTGAGCCGTTTCCAATGCTGCAGAGAAAATTTATTATTAAGTTAGTCTTCACTATACCACATGCTGACTTATGATTTCCCCTCTGTAAACTTTAGGACGACATGTTGTGGCCGCGTATCGCATGGGTCACGTGATTCATTTTGCGTGTCAGTTTTCAAAATAAAAGCGCGATGAACCCTGCTATTTCGTGGGTTGTAGTAGGTGGTTTGGTAGCGCGTCAGCAGAGCAGTTTTCATCAGCAGTGGTTGAAATGGAGCCGTCAAAAAAGAGAAAAACCTCTAATATCTGGGAGTATTTTGAGACGACAGATCACAATGAGGTTTGCATAATGTTTGCCCAAGTACTGACTACATTTGTCTCATTAATAACAGGTTTGGATTAACTTTCACATCTTTTTATTTCAGGTGAAATGTTTGCTGTGTGACAGGGTGTTGGTCTACAGCAACAACACATCATCAATGATTAGGCATTACACGGCCATGCATGAAGATAAGCATACTTCAAACACAGGAGACAGCAGCCAGAGTATGACATTGTCTTATGTGTTTTAAAGTGTTTCATTCATATAGTATATAAATCAGTAAATTATTGTTTCATTTCATTTGTTTTATATTTATGCCTTTTACAGGTTCCAGGAAGTAGGTGCTCGATGAGGTTGTGGTAAATCTGACTGTAAAGGATTCCCAACCTTGTTCAGTAGTGGAGGATGAGGCTTTCAGAGAGCTCATTCATATACTGGATCCAACCTATGTTCTTCCTACTAGAAAGGTTTATATGTGTAAACAATAACAGCTAATGTGGTAATTGGATGTAATTTCACTTATTTAAATGAATAACTTTGCTTTTCATTTTAGGCATTAAAAAAGATGGTGGAAGAGAATTTCTACAAAACGAAAGAAAAGGCCAAAGAAGACATCCAAAAGGTGTCTGACGCCAGCCTGACAGCAGATATGTGGACGTCCATGAATATGGAGGCGTACCTGGCCATAACATGCCACTTCATTGATCCCGGTGACAAACTAGGCATTGTATTGATTGGAGTGGAGCATTTCCCTTCCACTCACACATCTGACAATCTGGCATAATCACATGGCAGAGTGGGAAATTACTGATAAGGTGAACTGTCTGGTGACTGATACAGCTGCTAACACGATTGCATGTGCTAAGGCAGATCCCCGACCTTTGTGACATTCGAGCAAAGGCTCAAGCATCACAGGTAAAGAAAGACTAGAAGGGACTCAAATACAGATGGGAAGACAATCAAAAAAGCTTATAATCGATGTGGACACACTGCTGGAACAGCACTTATCTTATGTTGGAGAGTCTGTTTCAACAAAAAGAACTTGTGGCCACAGCCATCACAACATTCAACACTAACTTCTTAGGATTACGAGATAATTGAGGAATCCCTACACATGTTATTCCCTTTTTCAAGCAACTTCAGAGCTCTCTGAAGAGAAAAGAGTGTCAATATCCAAGGTTACATGGTCAAGGATTAGATTGGCTACAAATTATTTTAATAATTAAAACATGACAATTAAATATTATTCTCCTCTCACTAAGCATGAGTTTGATGAAAACTTTGTGACAAATTTACTGTTTTTTGGAAGTAGGATCCAACTTAGTAACAAGGCTGTTATAGTTTCCCCAGTAGGCGTCACTAGTGAGCAATAAATGAAGCAGCGAGTAATGAACCTTTTTCCAAAGCAAAGTGTTGGAAAGCTTCATGAGGATTCACTTGCCCATCTTTACCGGTAGTCAGCTTCTCTTATTCTCCAGATGATGATAAAGCGAACTGAGAACAGGTGTGTGTGAAGGAGGAGCGGTATCCAGGACCACAGCCTCCGGCTCCATCTAGTGACTGAAATAAAACTAACAACCCAGAAAAACAAAAAACAAAAGAAAACACCTGCAACCTGACATCTTAAGTTTATACAAGATGGGTGGAAAACAATATCTGACCTCATGATGGTATCTAGATTTTATTGTAGTCCATGTTTAGTGTTATGGAACTATGGTAAACCAGTGTTTACCTTTTAAAAAGGGGATAGGTAAAGCATGATCTCAGAAATAGGAGGAAATTCGAAAGTAAATGTGACTCCAATGTGAATCCATGGTGAGCAAGGAGATCCAACAGCAGAACACTGCTCAGATTAAGGTGGCTCCTCCCAACCACACCCCTTCAGGTCTCTCTGTCATTGTCCATGTGAGCGTTGATGTCACCCTGCAGTACAGTGGAGTCCCTAGGAGGGGCACTACAATCATTTAAATTTTTCATTTTTATTCAGATTATGTATCCATGTTTACTTATTATCTAATTATATTTTTATATCAATGCAATAATCTTTTCTCTGGGTTTTTGTCTTTAAATTTACAGAATGAATTGTCTTCATACAGGAAGGAGATGGAGGAGCAGCTTTGAGCTTTTATGCTTCATTTATCTGGAAAAAACTATCAGGAAACTGTAAAAGTACTTGAAACTCCAACTTGCTTTATATCAGCATAGATAAATTTTTTAGAATGACTTTTGACTGTGTGACGTAGACATTTTTTGTTTAAGTTTGTGGTCCAACAAGCTTTTATTTTCTAATCAACAATTTTTTTAATTTTCTATTACTAATTTATAACTAACCCTAACCCTATATCACTTTTCATTATTTGTTTTTATCAGACATTTAATTACTTTTATGTCAGTTTAATTTACTTTCCTTGGTGTGTTCTATTATTATTTTTTTATCTATATAACTTTGTATTGTTTTGCTACCTAAATGTCCTATATAAATAAACTTGACTTACCTATTTGTAAAACACACTTTGTAAAAAGTGTTTGTAAAAGAGACTTTGGGACTCTAGTGGTTAATAACTGCACAGTATTTGTTCCTCTCTGTGGTTTTTCATTTTTCTTTTACTTTCTTTTGCCCACACAAACTCTTATCGTCTTCTGTGATAGGCTGCATAAACATTAAGTTTAGTTATGTTCTGACATAATATGTAAAAGTGAAAGTAGTTCTCCTGTACCTCATGATTTACAAGAAATTCAAAATTTTTCAAAACGGCACTGCATAGTTTATACATAAATAGCTTACATAAGTGTCCATGAGAAAAAAATGTCTTGTAGTAAAACGTTGTATTGTTCCCCCTATACTGAGGTAAAGTGTTGTTTTAGAAGAGAGTCAGCGCTGAACTGTCACAGACAGGCTGTATAAAAGATAAATGCTTTTATGTTCCAGGCTGCTTGCAAAGTAAAAGATTAATCTTATTGCATTCATTAAAAAAATCATGTATTTTATTTCAAATTTTTTGTAAGATGTTTCAGCTTCGACATCTTGTAGTAGAGATACACCAATTCTGTTTTTCCAGGTCGGAGGGGGGTTCTAGGTGTACTTTAGCTTGCTATAAACTAGATTAATAAGCTAATAATAATAATTAAAATTAGATTAATCTCATAACACTCTTTTCAATATGAGTAGAGAAATAAAAATGATACAATAAGGAAACGAAAAACCAATGAGACTATATTGATTAACATCAGCTCTGTTTACAATTTAGTATGTTAAATGTAGGAATTAAAACATTTTACAGGAGAAAATTCAACATAGCTCAATATACAGTTAGAGGAACCTGAAACAAATTACACATAAGAAAACTATTGGCTGAAGAACAACCAGTAGTGTTATTTATAAACTTTACATATGAGTATAAACACAATTAACATTTTATATGTTTTCAAAACTGTATTACAAACATTTAAAAGCAGATATATGTTTTCTTACCATTTAACTTTCATAGTGTTAACTGATATAAATTGGCTCAAGTCATAGAAAAACAGGTGAGTAATGGTCTAAGACAGATAATAAATTAAAAGATCGTGAACATTTTTTTCCATTTCTGATTTTAATTGATATTCATATTTTTACACAGTGTCCGTTCCTAAAGTTTACACTTTGATCTCCTCCTCTTCCTCAGACAAAGAATAAGATTCTTTTTTGTTGATTCTTATTCCTTCTGTAAAGGATCCTCCACCATAATGCCGAGCGAGGACATTAGCCGCCCTCTGGAACCTCTCTGCCTCTATTACTGACCCCTTGGGAGACGAACCGGAGGAGGCATCAGGCGTCCTCACAGACCCCCTGTCGTCTTTAGGCTCTCTCATGTCAGAGCTGCTTCTTCCATTCAGTTTGGGACTAACAGACCCGGCGCACAGGGAAGGGTTGGGGGAGCTCACTGTCGGGGTCTGAACAGGTGTCTCAGTCAAAGAGTTGTTGTCACCTTTGTCTTCTTCCTCTCCCTCGTCTCCCTCAGCTGTTGCCTGGCTGTGACTGAATATCTCTAGAGAGCTGGGGTTATCAATTAAAGAAAACACTTCAGTCATTAGAGATGGACCAAGGTCAACAGTGAATGAGGCCAGAGAGTCAGAGCGGGTCAAGGTGCTGCAACCGTTATCTGCTGAAGATGGTTGCCAGATGTTGCCATCTTGAAGCTGTCTGTCAAGTCGAGAGAGTCGAGGCAGAGTCACAAATCCAGACTGTACACCTGGAAAGAGAAAATGGGGCAAATTCCGGTTTAGTTTTAAGGCATTATATAAGTCAGTGTTTTTCATACAATTATGCTCTCCTAATATATAACTCATACAATAGTGTCAGATGCATGAATTATTAATTCATTCGAAACAATAAAACTCTTGAGTGAAAAAGCTGCTAATCACCCAGATGAGATATTTACAAAGAACAAATCAGGGTTAAAGCTCATCAACGGCAAGGGTGAACTTATTAATACTGTTCTCAGAGTCTCAGAAACATGACCCGTGTTTATAGTTACCACACTAATGATATCCATACTGCGTTTGACATAGTTGAGCACAATGTTGTTTATGGAGGTTTGAACATAATGTTGTAGAGATTAAAGGAAACACCTATAGATCCTATTTGTCTGACAGATTTAGGTTTAAGCTATTGGTCGATGGTTCTGCTGCACTAAAGTTAATCATTAAGCACCTTAAGGTTTTATGTTAGCCCCAGTTCACACCTGTGTCTTGATTTGAGACATTGATAAATGATGGCATTGATTCGACAGGAGGGGAATATTGAAGAGATTCAGATGGTGATCTGATAAATTGTTCATTAGCTGTTAGATTTTATCAGTTTTGCTCAAAGTTCAGACAAACTTTCAGCACCTAATCTGTGCAGTGAAAGAAACTATCATTTTAATAACTAATGTCTGAGTCACTGAAATGTGTTTTTTGGCCACAAGGTATCAGACTCCCATTATCATCCAAATAACACATACATTATGGTGTAAGTGTAAACATGCTGAGTTAGGACCCATTTAAAATGAATGAAGCAGCAGGAGGAGCTGCTCTGGTAGGAGAGTTACATGCTGAAATTTATACCAGATGGGTGGAAAACAATATCTGACCAGATGATGATATCTAGATTTTACCCTAGTCCATGTTTAGTGTTGTAGAAATATGGTAAACCAGGTTTTACCTTTAAAAGGGGATATGTAAAGCATGATCTTGGAAACTAGAAGGTAAATGTGACTTTAGTCTGATAATTCTATGATATGATATGAGGATATATTGTTTATCTCAGATTTATTACTGAAAAGATGAACAAATATTTTGCTTTAATTTGCCATGTTTTCTGTTCAGCAATGCAGCTGCTTCACCAAAAGGTGGCGTTATCAACCAAGGTTTCAGAGGTTTTCTGTAGCTTCATCCCAAAACAATTGCATATGCATGAAGAACACCACAAGTTACAAGAAAATGCATAAACATTGCTATTTCACAAAGCATTTACATATATACATTAGGGATATTAGGGATAAAGATGAGTATAAATGAAACCCAGTAACCATAAAAAGCACAGCTATTCTCAACTTCTCTGTCCCTGTATGTCAAGTCAAAGCTCCTCTGACTGGGCAAATTCCTTTCGAATTGGGTAAGAAACACTAACAGGTAAGGGGATTTTCCATTCTCATCATACAGCTGCCTGACAAATTATGATTGGCGAGCAGATGCAACAAATGGTGGGTTTGTGCTCGTTCTCTCAGGCTGACACACACAAACACAAGAAATGACAGGAAATACCCGGTAAGTTTTGTTCTGCTCAGCAGATCGGCCGTGGGTGTTTGTGTTTGTGGGCCTAATCGTGTACAGGTGTTGCCAGGGTGATCCCACATGATTCAGAAGAGGTCCGGGTGTTTGCTGGTTGCCTCGGAGGATCGTGAGGAAAAGATGTAAAAACAAAGAGGGGTTTTCTCTTTCTCTGTTTGTTTGTCCTGTCTTTTATAGTCCTGGCTGCACCAGGAAGAAAAGGTTAGTACAGATACTTTAATGATCCTATATATTCCTGAGGTATGGTAAATTTACTTTGTGTTAAATCACTGTTAAAACACTAAAAGCTGGGTGAGATATTTGCCAACAGACTTCATCAGTGATTCTAGTGAAAACTGGTTCTGCAGAGTGCTGACTCAGGAGGACTAAGTAAACCCTATAATAATAATAAAAAGAAACATTTATCCTTTTCATTCCACTCTGAAGTGAAACGTTACTTAATGGTGGTCATTTGTATAAAATCAGAATCAAATGCAATGTTTTAATGCACCAAAAAATAGAAAAAACCTTTAAAGAGCATGAATGCTTTAGCATTGTAATGTACCTTAAGTTCTATGATGTTTTTCAAAGAAATTTCTTGTCTTTCTTGGAAATGTTTATAAACTGCTTTTACAAGTTGCACAATAGTTAACTCCCTTTTAAAACAACAAACAACCGTTGGCTGTAAACACTGCTGAAGGGAACAGAGGTGGTCTTTAGTCAGTCTCAAACCTTTATCCTCAAGTCCCAGGTCAAGTCTCAAGCAAATGAATGAAGTCCAGTCTGAGTCAAGTCTTAAGTCAAGATAAGTATGTCCCAAGTCTGAAACTTAGAACTTCAAGTCATTTATAGTCTTTTATTTAACAAAGTTAAATTATATGTTAACAGGAAACAATTTATCATGTGTTCATTTTAAGAACATTTGCTAATAAGGCAAAGTTGGCTAAAGTCAGCTATCTCATTAAAAGAAGAGAAAAGTACCACATACAGATCTTTATGTAACTTCAACGGTTAGAAACATTTTAAAGTTGTTCAGTGTCTGTGATATTTTTCTTGCATGTTTGGCATATTACATTTATTTCGTTCTGCACGTTTAACCTCACATACCACAAAAAAGTTACTCCTATTTTTTTTGTGATGCAGGTAACAGCTGGAAAGAGACAGACAATCAGTGTTTAATATTAAGTGATGAGAGCAATAAATTAATGGTGTGCACTCTTTGAATACCAGGTGTTTTAAATTTTGGGTAAAATATCAAGTCTTCCCATTTCAGATTTAAGTTCAATTCACACCCTGAGTCTTTGATGTAAAATTCAATTCAATGTATTTATATAGTGCCAAACACACATCATCTCACTTTACAGAGACAACAGCCAACAGTCAGATGGATCGAATCGTTTCTATCCAGGAAAACCAGCTGATTGCATCACCTCAGTGACTTACAGGACATGCTCATCCTGGATGACCTTGCTGCATTGATCTTCATTTGCAATTTATTGTTGTCTCTTCAGCCATCCCTTACACCAACAATGCATGCAGCGACAGTGGAAAGGAAAACTCCCTTTTAATAGGAAGAAACCTCAAGAGGAATCAGACTCAGTGTGAGCCGCCATCTGCTGAGGCCGACCGAGGAACAAGGAGAGAGCAACAGAAAAACAAGAAGAAGCAGAGATACAAAAGGCAACTGTCAGCTCCACAGGTGGCCCTATTCAGGAAAAACACAGGCAAGCAGACGAGCACAACACTTAGTCAAAGAAACTGGACAACTCTGACATCTATAATCAGCTAATATTTCTCTGCAGGATGTTGTCACAGTTAAACAGGACCAAATGAAGCTACTATGACAAGAGAAAGAACATAAAGTTATGGGTTGACTAAAAAAATACTGCAGCATTTGAGAAATAATGATAGAATGAGATAAAATGATGAAAAGTGACTCCTATGTCTTCCAGCAGCCCAAGCATATAATAGGACAACTAAAGAGCTAGAGCTCAGGACAACATAACTATTTTGGATGAGGTATGAGAAAGGGAGAGCGAAGGAAGGATAAAAGTCCAAGTTCATCCATACGTCCCTGAATATTTCTTTAAGTAAAGTTTAATCTCATAAAATGATTGACGTATGACTTGAGTACATTAATTAATTCTCACCTCTGGAATGATGCCCACTGTCAGATGGAAATTACAAAAATCCTGCTAAACACTAACAATCATAACAACTCTGGTTTGCCCCGCCCTGTCATGTTCTTTAACATACCTGATTCATTTATTATTAAATAATCTGGCACTAAGGATCATGCTTCATCATCTACTGAAACTATTATGTTTGGGTTTGATATCAACCATAAAGGTATCCCTGCTCACTTTTAATGGAGATAATCCCCCCCCCCCCCGAAGATGCTTAACACCAATCCCATGCTGGCTCTGATTATCTGTCTTATCTCACCATATGTGCAGAAGGAGTCATCTGCTGAGCTCATGGAGCTGGGGAATAGTGCCCTCTGTCGGCAACCATTGACAGAGTCTATGTTGAGCTGAGGCAAAGAGATGGCATTTTTAATGATGGGTGAGATGTCCGGGGGCGGGGATGACAAATCCCGGGAACCTCCTCGTGGCTGAGGCCCAGAGGTCCTCCGTACGTGGCGAAAGGTACGTGTGAAGAAGCCAGTTGACTTGGAGCTGCTCGCTGAGTCTGGACTTCCCGGCTCCCGGATGCCTCCATAGTTGCTCAGGAAGGAAGTGTCACCAAAAACGTCCCCTCCGCGGCCCACATGCATGGTGTGTCGGAAGTCCCCAAGCGGGGGGCTGATCATGTCCACTGATAGGTCACTCTTAAAGCGACGTTTCCCCTGAGATCCGGGCACAAGGCCTTTAATCCCTGGCAGTTTTCCCAGACTCATGGTGAAAGAAAAGTTTTTTTTGATTTTCCTTTAAAATGACTGATAACGTCTGGACTTTAATTTCATGTCAGTCAAGTTTAAAGTCCAGCTTTGGGTTCGCTGTAAAACCAGAGAGAAAAATGAAATCAGTCAAGGAAAGAAAGCATAACTGTGCAGCTTTTCAGCATAAAATCAGCTCTTCATACATTCAGCAATACCCGCTGCTCCTCTTTAGGATCTACACCATGGGATGCCAGCACAGCCACTTATATCTGTTTATATCCTTTATTCCCTGCACATCTTTCCCAAACAACCCAGCTCCCCTCCCCTGCACAGCAGCAGCTTTCATTCATGTCAAAATAACAAAGAGAAGAAATTACAAGGCCGTATTGGGTTTCCTCTGGTTACCACAGTCCATGCGGTCGCAGGGTTTTGGTCTGACTGGGCACTGGGTATATTTGGTTCAGTGGATGGCTGCCCAGACATACATAACATAACCGCATGTGTACATAAACTGAAATATTCTGTGCGATGAGAGGAGTAAAAAACAGACTTTTTTATTCTTAATTTTATATGTTTTAGACGTGGAGGAACTGCACTGATCTTAGCTGAAACTTACCACCTTAAGAGGATCATTTCTCCAGGAAACCTTATACTTTAAAGCCAAAATGTACTCTGCCTTTTACCCACAAGCTATGAAAGTTACGTGTAGTTAGACTCCATCTTAAGGACACTGGCAGCATATTTGCTGTAATTTACCAACTCTAAGGAGGAAAGGACTGGCTCTCTTTATCGGGGAGATCTTGTATAATGCAACACAATTTTGTCTCCTACCTTATTTTATTTGCTTACAAATACTTTATACATAGTTTTTCTTTCCTTGAATATATACAATATAAGTTCAAATTTACTAAAATAAAAACAAAAATAAAAAAGTCATCCCCTTACTGTAAATGAAGCCTGATTACAGATTCCAAACAGACGTTCAGTGTCCTTCCATCAGGCCAGGGTGAAAAAGCAGAGGTCCACAGTCACGTGCTTCCTCCTTCTACTAAATGTTCATCTCTGTGTGGCACCATGCAGTCCGTAGGACATCCTGTCACTTGTCTTCTGAGTTCACTGGTTCCTCTGCACCACAGATGCAAGCTCTCCCAGAATTAAAACTGTCACGGCAAAGGCAAAAGAAGACAGGCGCGTTGTGGTGTTTAAATCCGTGAACTGTTTTGTCCTGCGAGAACGATAAAGCTCTCCGAGGATTGTTCGTTGGACTGGATTAGCTCCTAATCCTCTCTGTGTCTCCCCTCCCTAACCCAGCTCCCTCACTCGGCGGCTGCCTTCTTCAGTCCACTTAGTCCTTCAGTGTTTTCCAGGTGGTGGCGGGGGGTCTCTGTTTTCATTTAGTTCACATTAGGATGGCTAAAGGCCAGAGAGAGAAAAGGAGAGAAGAGTCAGTGGTTTATTAGGCCGAAGCTGAGAAGCAACTTTTGGTTAGACTGCTGCTATTTCACATTTAATAAATCTGACAGAGTTCTTGTTTAAGTAGCTCTTTAGCTGTGATGTTTCATGTCAGCTTTTAGGTTTTTTAAGTAATCAGAAAAATGCTCAACAAAAAACTTTTGATGCATGAAAAGTTAGGAAGCAACACCTTTAAAATTCTAACTATAATGAGCCTCCATCATCTCTCCAGGCTGACAGTTTACAGTTTTTCTTGTTCCACAGTCTGAAAGCCCTGTCTTGCTTTGTTGTTGTATTTTTTGTTTTTGTTATTCCTGGACAAACTTTCTCTGCCTCTCAGGAGAAATGAATCCAAAGTGAGGAAACAGCTCTAAGCCTCGAACACGTGATCCCTCCAGGATACAGCCAAAGGTGGATTAGCGTCTCAGGCTGTTTCAATTTACTACCTGATCAATCTTTAATATCTCATTTAACAACTTTTCTTTCCTTTTTTGTGACTTAAGGATAGCTATCTTGTTTAATTGTTTAAGGGATGTCCCTATCTTATTTTAATTATCAGCTTATGACATTTTAAAAGGTATAGCATTGGTACCAGAGGAATTGCAAGCACAACTATGTTATTACATGTGGTCACCTTGTCTTTGTTTTACATTTGATGCACTGCAAGAGACGTTAAGCATAAATGGGCCATAAAGGAAACATAAAGGAATAACTCTGATAATTAACTCTGTATGAAAACAATCCTCAAAATCTGAGATGTTTGAACATAAAGTCTTAGGAAAAATAGAGGTGTAAGAAGCTGTTTATAGTGAAACTGATTTTCTATAAAAATGTCTTCAGTTAGGCAGTGGGAGAGGTGTGGAGTGAGCAAAACGTTTAGGACACAACAGGAAGGCTGAACATTTAGGTGCAAACTTTTACTTACTTTTCCTTTCAAGCTGCCAACATCTGTCTTTGAGCATACTGGATTTAAAATGTTTTTATAGAAAGCAAAAGATCTATGTTCTATAGAAGATACACAGTCATGAGATGCTTATTACTAATTCAAATGTTGACCCTGTAATCATTTAAAATGACTGTTTAAACAGTGACTGCATTCTCATTCACACTGTAAAGTCTGCTCTGCCATTGATGAAGATAATTATTGACCACTCATGGCAGTGAGGCAAAAAAAAATGCACAAGCTTTTTTGCGAGTTAATTTTCATATAAAAGTTATTAAAAGCAGTTATTAAAACTTAATAGGCCAAAGCTTTGAAAACCCAAAGACGACAAATTCATCACAAAATTCTCATCACTGCAGTTTAAGCTGGTAAAAGTGCGGGGGTGCAGAGAAATCATTGAACTGAACAAGCCAAACACTTTAGCTAACATTTACATGAAACTACTTTAAAACAAAGAAATAAAGCAGTTCAGTCAGTTCGGCTATTTCTTGAGGTTGCAGTGGAAAGACAGATTAGGAACCAGACAAAGAGCTCCCCTCAGCAAACTCAAAAAAATGATAAACAGCTCCTGTCTAAAAGAATTAATAAAAAAGTTACAGGTGAAATTATAACTTTGAATTTTTATTGCTTTGAAAGTTTTTAGGTTTTACTAAAACAGTACAGATATGATGTAATTATTATAGAATCAATGGATGTTAGAGGAAGTTAATTGGTCATTTAAATAACTTCCTATTTATGAACGATTGCATACGTTGATTTAATTTGATGTCTGGATTGTTTATATGGACCATGAATGAAATCAAGGGCACAAACCTTGATCTTTAACACATAGTAATAGAATATAAGATAAAAACATTTGTGTACAAAAGAAGACAAGTTAGTGGCTACAGTGGGAAGAACAGAAGATGGACGTTAGCTGTAGCTTGCTGACCTCACATCCCTGCTACATTTTCCTCATGGAAGGATTAATATGTTTCTAAACCAATTTGTAATAGATTTTATATCACCAGTTTGTTAAGAAAGTAAATACATAAGAGAGCTTGAAAGCTAAAATGCTCAGCAGACCAATTTCAACTCATCAGCTTATAGCTGATCAGCTGACAGAAAATATTTTCAAACAGCTCTGGAAAAGCAGAGGAGCATAAAATGTTCTTGGTTCAACTGGACTGGAATGATGGCTTCCAGCTGATCTGGGTAATTGACAGAACCTGTTGCAGAAACAAACCGTAACACAACATCATGTGAATCCATTCAACCCTACATTGTTTGGCTGAGAAAAAAAAAAAAAGCTCATTTGATGTAAAACAACAATGTCTTGCATTCAATTCCATTCTCTGCTACAGCTGCAAACATTTACAGTTTAAGTTGATTTAAAAAGCCTACATCTGACTAGCTTGTAAGCTTCCACCTCTCAGGAGATTTATTTACTCTCCAACAAGATGCAGGAATATAAAAAAAGGTTTTCTACCTCCAATTAAATCCATTTTGAGCTACGTTTTTAGAGAAATTGACTTGTAATTCACATATTTTAACAACTTAATTGACAAGTTTGCACTGGTAAATCTCCATTCCAAATTCCCTAACTCTAATTTAAGCTTTCTATGTAATTTTCTCCTTCCTCTGTCCTTTTAGTATGCAGTAAAACTGGCAATAAACTGTAATACAAGCAAGTAAATTCACTTTTGGAACTTTATTCCTCAACTTGTTCCTTGTTAGAAACACGCAGCAAGACATAAAGGTCTGTTAAATATGATGTTTATTACCAAACTATACCTGCAGGCATCCCGTAAACAAGTCTGTTTTACATCAGCTGTCCGACTCAGTCCAGACATGCTGGGAATCGCATTCATTGGAGAGAGAAGACTTAACTGCATCTATTCATGCCATCAAATAAATGATCTAAGCCCACTGACAAGAAACACATTTGACTACCCGCTCTGCATGTTTATACTTCCCTTCTTTTTATTTTTATCTGTCACCTCAATCAGTCTTGTTGTAGTTTATTTCTGTTTTCCTCTCAGAAACACTCGAGGTGAAGCATGCTTCCCCTTTCTGTGCTTCTCTGCTGCAAGAAGATTTACTGCTTTAGCCTAACATCCGTTACTACAGAACAAGAAACAGTAGAGCAGAGCACTGGATATATCAGTCGGTTTGCCCTGGCTGCGTCTCAGACACAGATCACTGTTTCTGTTGGCGAGCTTTATTCCTGTTTCCTCTACCTGGGAGGATGCCTGGGGTGCTGGGAGTACACAGAACCAAAAAGCTGTGGTTGATGTCAGATTAAAACAAAAAAGATAAAACATAAACTTAGTTTATAGGGATCTGCTGCTACGACGTAGCAATGTTTTCTTATAGGATGACCAGCTTATAAAAATAGTTGATACATGGTTCCACACTGGAAATACATCATTATCTCTACCAGCTTTGCACTTTGCACTTATTCTTTTTGCACAATTGTTCAAGGCCAGTCTGATTGAATGGAGAGCATCTGTAAACATCAGCGTTTAAGTTTAAGCAAAGGTTCTCAGATGGATTTAGATCTGGACTTTGACTGGATTATTGGATTATTGTTATGCTGGAAGTTGAACTTTTTCTACCGCAGGACTCTTAGAAGAAGTTAAAATTTATGTAACATCCTAATAAAATACATCATCGTTTGCGGTTGTAATGTATGAAAATATAAAAATAAATAAGAGCTGTGAATTATTTTTGCAAAGCACTGTACCTGTGTTTCTGTCACAAACTCATAACACCTGCTTAATGCTGCACGGTGTAAAGAAATGTGAGATGTATCAGATGGGAACTTGTACTGTCAATGAACTTCCTATTTCCTCTCCCTCACTCTTTCCTTGATGGTCTGCCGAGTCAACATAATAGCTTGTCAAAAAAAAGCAAACAGGATAAGAGCTCAAAACTATGAAGAAAGCAGAGCCAAACAACAGAAAGAAAAACAAACATGTGGGTCTTTAAAGGCAGACCTATAGCTATGCAATCATTCAGTGGTTTCATAAATTCTCTTTTTGAATGCATGAGGAGGTTGTGTCACCAAACCACTGAGGAAGAAAGTTCAAACCAGAGTGAAGTGCAAATATATCTCCGTCCTTTCAAAAGCCTGGTCTAACAAAGAGCACTTCTAAACTTCCACCCAGCAAACAAAGAGTAAAAGCTACTGAAGCATAAAACTGGTTCTTCAAAAGAAAGCTGCAAACTCCACCATTTTAAACAAATACATGCATTGAATGGTTACAGTATACTTAATATATAGTTAATTATACTGAATATTAGCTTTGGCCGGTAGAAGAATTAAGTAATATTAAAGTTGTACTTAAAGTTGACTATTTTAAATTAAAGAGCATTATTGTATTTTTGTATTATAGCAAAAAAAGTACAAAAAGTAAAACTATGCATGTATTCGTTTTTTACTTTTCAGTCTTTCAAAAGTTTTACTTTAAGAGTTGTTTTTTTACCCATTAAAGATTTGTACACTTTACATGGTTCCCACAGAATCCTCCCCAAGCAAAGATTGATGTTCAAGACTTTTCTTTGAAATGAAATGTATAGACATATGGCACACATGCCTATAGCTCTTTGTCACTCTTTACAATGGCATGTAGGGTGGCATCGTTTTCTATGTGCTTTAATCTTAGGTCAGGAAATAGAGATGAGAAAGTAGCTACCCACCAAAACTTGATCATATCCAAAGTCAGAAATCATCAATAGGTGTAAGATAACTTGAAGTGTGACAAGCAAGTCTTGGGGAATAAATGAGTTCCTTTTGCCATCAAACATTTATGAGGATGACGACTGCTGAAAAATATTTAAAGAGCCCTAGCAAAGAGTTGTACCCTGAGGTCTCCAAGTCCTTTGATCAACCATCAAATGCTGCCTATAAATGGTTTATATGGTGTTGATTAAAAACTGGGCTTTATTTAAAAGTTTTTGGTCTGGTCATATGGGACTAAAATGTATCTTTTAGCAAAAAAAAAAAAAAAAAATACAGATATTAATTATTTACATGTGGAAAGCTAAATACAACAGAGGGTCTTTGATGCTATGACCCTGTTTTATTTCTCCTTTAGGCCCTTAGAAATCTGTTGGAGTTGAACGTATTATAAGCTCTTTAAAACACCAGGAGATTTTCAATAAAAGAATATGGTGTTTATATCAATAAACAGAATTTAGAAGTAATGTTATCTTTATTAGGTATTTGAGTGGAATAATTATGTGAAACATTGAACTTTGTCTTGTGTGGTCATGTCAGTTTTCAGACCATTTTTTAGATAAACCTACAGGATGAGCCTAGGAGGAATGAATGACTCTGTGCAAAGAGGATTATGGAAGCAATGATCCATTATCCTGTATTCCTCAATATTCTTAATAAAGTGATGGCATGGGTTCAGTTACTGCACCACAGCCTTTCCCAATATATCTACACATAGGTGTGAACAAAGCAAACAACCATTCAGCCACAATCATAATTCAAAGCTAAGTAGATAAAGCTGCTCGCCTTGCACACATATAACATCCATCCATTTAGGGCCATTAGATCAGAGGTTCTTACCCACAAAAGGTTAACAGAGTTGACCTATAACCCAAACTACTGATTGAGTATGCAACGTTTATAAAAAAATTAAATAAAGATGGTCGCAATAATATTAACCACCAAAGTAGTTGCTTTTGACAATGTCTTAAAGAGGCTTTTACTGTATATTTAAACACTTCAACATTAATGTTTAGTTTAATTTTGATAGTCGATATCATGACCCCATACTGGTTAATGAAGGACCATAAGAGGGGTGACGACCCAAACTTTGGGTATTAATTCAGTAGATTCTGTTTATTTATGGAAATCAGATGCAGCCTATCTTTTGCTGCCATCAGGTGAGAAACTGTGAATGCATTTGATAAGTCAGATCTCCATCAGAGAGCAACGTACAAGGGAGAAATTCATCCAGGCAAAGACACAGTCAGACTTCAGGCCAAAAGAATATGGTGAGACCTCAGCCAGGATTTAAACCTTGCTGTGAGGTGTTTACCTTAGCGGTCTGAGAAATACATCATATTTCTTAGATTTTATTTAAGTTTGTGAGTTTAAGTTGAATGTGCCTTGATTTATGTACAATATTTCTTGAGGTTTGAACTTTTTCTATGTGTTTGTAGTTTTATTGTGACTTCTGGTTTCCTGCTGTAATTTGAATGGCTTCTCTTTTACTGCAATTTGTGTTCCTGCTGCAGCTACAACTCATCTCCAGGGCTCTATAAAGATCCACACAACACTAACAGGAGTCCACTTGGATGTGAAGTTAAAGTTTTTTTATGTCAAATTTGCCCTAATGGTGCATTGGGAGTTTATTGCTTACAGATGCCATAGTAGCCATTTTTATACAGGTATTGGTTTGAAAACATAGTAATATCAATTTTATTTTCTAATAAGCATTTCAAAGTTGACTGACCAGCTGTTCACAGCTCTGAGAAGCTTTTGTTTCTATGACCTGGGACATTTTGTTTGCGGTTTTGTTGGAAAAAGTGAACTACTGATTTTAGACGTTTATGTCAAACACCATTGTTCTAATTTAGGGTGAAATTCTGGTTCAGAGTCAGTCAAAACCATTCAGTTTCACACATCTTGCAATATCACCAGTCCATTTGCAATATATAAAAAAGAGAATCACGGTTAGGTTAATGTGAAGTTCCAAAAGTGAATGGCTTAACATTGTAACATTGAAACCAGACGACAGAAGAGCCAAACTGCAGCATAGTCAGGATGCTATTTATATTCACTGATGGGTAGTTTCATGATGTTGTTTGAATAAGGTTGCAGCATGGTGGGGTTTTCACAGAAAGATTTATGATTTGAAAATCTACATAATTGTCTAAAATACCATTTTGGACTCAGTTCTTAATATTTTCATTGCTCCGCTACAAATACAGAGGAATTCAGAGGTGCTTTTGCAGAGAGAGAAAAGTTTGCCAAAACATCCTGTAGCTTACTCTTATCTCTCTCATGCAGATGCATTACAATCAGTTTCTGTTCAGTCCTACCTTCAAATAACCGAGAGAGCCATTGTCCGGATGGTGTTCACTTCCCCACCTGTTTTCATTTTCATCCTGCAGGGTTTCCAGACTACAGCGTAAGTTTCCGATCGAACCTGAACTTTGCAATGAGCCGCAGTGGAGCAACTCTGCCAGTGCTACTGACAAGCTGGAAGAGGATGGAAGGAGAGAGGAGGAGGAGGAGGAGGAGGAGGAGGAGGAGGAGGAGGAGGAGGAGGAGGAAGAGAGGAGAGGGAGGTTGGTGGGTGGACCTAATAAAGTATCATGAGCAGTGACTGCATTTTACTGAAGGGTAAGTTTTCATGTCGTGTGATAAATGTTAACATTGTGCATATTAGAATGGCTGAAGTTTCAGCATAGAGGAATTTAAAGCATTGGTTAAAAATGGATCATATTAATATTTAATTTATTGCACTGCAAATCCTTTGGGATTGAAGGGTTTTCTTCTTTGTCTATGTTTTTAGTTTTTATGCTTTTGTTGGTTATGTTTCATAATGGTCTCATTTCTGCATATAAACATCAGGTCTTGCTATTAGTGAATTCTTTATCACTTTTTACTTGTGCTTTCTTCCCTGAATATTTTAGTTTATTGCCCAATGTCAGTAGTTGTCTTTTCCTCTGAGTTTAGTTTTAACTCCATCTTTGTCAGTTCATCTCTCTTCTCTCTCACTGCTTCCTTTTACCCCAAGCATTCTCCTCTCTTCCCCAGTCGATAGGCTCACATGTTCTCATCGTTCACTGCTGGATTCTGTTTTTACCTTCTTTCTCTGTTACTTTCTTTGCCAGTGCTTCATGTCCATAAGTTTTTTCTCTTTGTTATCTTGAGCCCGTTACATTTATGATGCTTTGTGCACTTTTGTCTGCAAAATAACCTGCACCCATTGACAGACACACTTTACACATAATGAGAAATATTCCCTAATTTGTTGTTTATTCCTTAAATGGAAGTAAACAGTTGTCTCCTTAAAAATGAGTCTTAAAAATTCCTCAGTCTGAAATTACTTTTAGAAATGTTTATAGGGAGGGAAAACGAATGTATCTGTCTTTTTGGACCATGTATTTGGGATGTAGACAAGAAATACCACAGAAATGGTAACAAGCCTTTACATCTGTTTAAAGAAAAGGGTATTTAAACCTTTTTCGCTGACAACAACACTTAAGATTAGGGTTGGACAATCTGGCTTAAAAATCTGATCTCAGATTTTTTTCTTACCAAATCCAATGAATATTTTTTTTCCTCCCTTATAATTGATAATTAAAACAACAAAAACCAGCTTTTATGTCAATCATCCACTTTGTGAGGTGATCTTAATCCAAAGAGCAACAAAACTCAAGCTGTGAAAATGCTAATGAAAGTGCTGTATAACAACCATGAACAAAAATGTTCACAGCTAGCAGCGTTACACTGTCAGCCAGTGTATACGTTTTGAGCACACATCTAAGAACAAAAGGTGATGAACTGATTTTACCCTAAACTACGGTCTATGAAGTGTAATAGTGAAAAAAATAAAATAAAATTCTAAAAATTTGTTATCTTCATCAACAGTAACTTGAATTCATCAATTTTACTGAAAAACTGCCCGGCCCTACTTAAGATTTGTTGTTCGTTAGCATTGGCTAGCAAGAATTAGCTTCAGAATTTACTTTTTCACTGAGCTAGCAAAGGCTTAATACAAAATTCAGTTCTTGCTGAAACTATCTCAACTACAACTGTCATAACTTCCCAACTTTTACATAGTTAAAATTTCCATCCATAATTCCCAATTTAGCCTTAGTATTCTCTCCACTAGACACCACAAATAATGAATAGGAACATAGCTATCTAAAAAAACGATAAAGTATTTTGGTTTGTTATCAAGGATTGAGGTTAAAATTAAGCCAATTTCAGCCATTATTGAATGTTGTTTTTACAAACTAACATAGATTATTACAATATAACAGAAAAGTATTTGATTACATTTAAATCACTTAAAATTTGATACCTTTCAAAAGTATTTTTCCAGTGTACAAGATCTAAACACATGTAGTCATTAAAGCAGCATAAGATAATAGAAGAGTTCAACACCATAACAACATTTCAATCTGAGGTCATGGCAGGAGGCAATGTGATGAAGAATAACATTCTCATGTCAGACTGAGGTCTTCAATAATAAACCACTGTGACTCTTCCCACACTGCTCTGACTGTGTGGTTGGGCTTCTTGTCTAATCTAAATATGGGTATTGTTTGTCTGTTGTTTTCTTTTCTTCTTCTTGTCCATTTGTTTAGTGTGAAAACTCTCCTGGTGTCCAAACTTAGGATGTTGTGTCCTCTCTTGGAATGAAGTGGCTTCTTCATCACCAGACATATTCCTTGACCTCCACCCTGCTCTTTAAACATGATAATCTCAGTGTTACAAAAGGCATAATTTATTTTCCTCCTGGCAAAAACCTCCTCCCAGTCTAGATTTTTAAATTTTGCATATGATTTAACATACAACAAATGAAATGAGTGATTTGCATTCAGTAGTTTGTGAAGTTACATTCTTTTGCAATTATCTGATATGGGATAACTGTCAAAAAAATGACTTATATTTGTCTGAATTTGTAAACGTAAGTCAATAAATGTAAAGAAATGTAAGATTTCTATTTGATCCATTATGTCAAACCTACATATATGTGACATTAGACGTTTCAGGAGTTAGAATACAAGTTTGATTATAAATCATAAGTTTATATGTACGTATCACAAATGTACAAAATGAATCACAAATTTCTGATTCATTCAATTCAGTCACAAATTTACAACTGCAGATCATATGTTGGGATGACAATTCATGATTAGAAGAAAAAGAAATTGAAAATAAACAAGTATGCATCACAAATTTATGAGTACAAATCAAAATTCAACCAGTACAAATATTCAAGCCCAGATGAAGCTGTTACACTCCTTAGCAAAAATATACCAGAAGGTTCTTCACCACCCAGCTTTAAACAAGAAAAACACAAAAACAGATCCAAAGATTGAATGTTATATCTTTGCTAAAATGTTGTTTTTGTTCCATGCACAGTGTAACATTAAATCCATGGTTCTTTTGTCTTCTTTTTTCTATCATTTAATGCTGTTTGCTGAACAACTTCCTGGTGCATTGCCACTAACAACTGATAGGGAGGGTAACATCTTTATCAGGGGTTGTAGATTTATTCTCCTACGTTTGTGATTCATACTTGTAAAATTGCCATTTGTATTCATTAATTTATGATTTGAAGTTGTATTTTTGCCAATTTGTAACTTATATTCTTGTAATCTTACTTATGTACATCCTTCTTGAGTTTCCAAAATATTGTGCACAACATTATAATTATCATATTAATTATACAATTATAATTATCATTGTAATTCAAGTAAATTTTCTTTTATTATTATTGAGTTCTTTATTGTTAAGTGTAGCTTATTTTGTTGTATGTGTCATGGTGGGCTTAAGGGCTCTAACCCACATGCAGAACACCACACGGGACAACGGGAAAAAGTTTAACAG
>JAUZNJ010082398.1:0-23757 GCA_034780135.1 Jordanella pulchra | reverse complement strand
TTCTTTCTTTCTTTCTTTCTTTCTTTCTTTCTTTCTTTCTTTCTTTCTTTCTTTCTTTCTTTCTTTCTTTCTTTTTATAGAAACAGTTTATAGAAACGATTCAGCTAATTTTTTTATTATTCCAAACTTGGGAATATCAACAGATGTAAAGTTTGATATGTGGCACAGATCTGTTCTAAGAATATAACATATTTTACCACGTTTGCTTTTTTACCAAATGTTTTTCAAATATTAAAAACTAGATGTCACGATCTTTAGGGTTTTATTTCTTTCTTATGTCTTTTTTTAATAATTTCCCTGTTTTTTATATTCATTATTGTGTTACCATATTAGATAATTCCTTTGTTTTTAGTTTCTTAGTGTTTCTTGTGTTCTGCTCTGTACATTTGGATTCATATCTGGTTAGATTTTTCTTTTTCCCTTCATTTTTTTGTTTAGTTTTTTATCTACATTCGATTGTAATTGGTCTTCCTCCCATCACCTCTAGTTTTCTTCTGCCTTAGCTAATCACATATCTGACCCACCTGCATTAGTTGTTATTTTCCAAACCTTTCTTTGTATTAACCCTCTGGTTGTCAACGTTTATCAGTAGATTCTTCTGTTTAACTTTGGGTCCATTTCTTGTTTTCGCTGCTTTTTTTTCATACTTTATCATTATTCCTCTTGTAATTACTCTGAAGGTCTCCTAATTTAAGTTATTCAGTATCCAAATTATACTCTCTGCCTGTCGGTCCTTCACAAACTAACAATCATGACACAGGATGGGTTTAACCTTCAGAACAAATCAAGGCCCCCTGTCTTTTTTTAAATTTAGCAGATCTAATATTCATTCAATATAAACACCAATCCTACATGTTTTTGTCACCCCGACTGTCCCCACAGCAGCCACTCCCACCTCCCAACCCACTCTAAAAGCTGCCAGCGATGTCCTCTTCTCCTTCCGCCTCTCTGAAACATTTATGACAGCTGATGTTTAAATCAGGAGTTGGCCTCAACGCGCCCGGTTATAATGGGAGAGACCAGCCCAGCGGCTTAGTTTTCCACATGTGCTCAGTCACACACGTGTTTATACCTACACAGACACAAATTTAATACACTGGATTAAAACAATGAGTTAGCTTTGCAATTTATATTAAATAAAAACCAAGACTTCAGTTTTATTATTTAAGACTGGTGCTGAGTTTTTATGGGCTGTCTGAACTGGCACCACTGGTTTTGTGACTCATTCGAGCACAATATAAAGCCTCTTTAAAAGGGTTTGTGGATAGTGAACGCTTCTGTCACTGCAGTACTAATTAACTCAGTCTCAGTGTTTTTTAATACTTTGTGACGTTCAAGTGAACTTGTTTCACCATAATGTGCATCTATTTTTGCCTGCAACCCAGCCTGGCTTTGTCTCCTGCTTTGTTCAGTGGTTTGGTGTAACAACAACGGGATAGGGCCAAAAGGGGGGGGGGGGAGGTGGGACGGGTTTATATGAGGTTTATTTACATATGTCTGGGACTCTCACCGCTGCCTGGAATAAAATATTAGGTGCGTTTTTGTGTGGGTGAGGGGGCTCATTGTGTTACTGTTTGATGATGTGCATGGTTTAAATTTCCAAAAATCTGCGTGCATCTGAGAGGTGCTCAATTAAATCAAAGCAGTACCCTTTTTTTGGGGGGGGGGGGATTGCACGCATATGTGTGTGCCAATTACAGTAGACTGAATTAATGTGGCACCTCTTCAAAAACATGGATGAGCATTTTTAAAAACAGCTTCATATCTCTGAAAACAAGGTTATTTTGGTGGGCATCTTGATTTACCACACTAGGATGCTTTTTCATTATTTATTTGAATTTTTTTTAAAGTGATAAGAAATATGTTGATATCATGAAGCTTCTTACAGGAACATGTGGAGAGTTTTTCTTTAAGATCTGCATCATTTTAGAGGGTAGGCTCTTCCATTTAGTTGTCAAATGACTGCTAGTGATTTGCTTAACTCTTTTAATTTATTTATTTTTAATCTCCAGCAAAGTTTAAAAGATACAGACTCATTAACGTCAATTATTGCCACTTCTAATGCAGGCTCACACAAGCACCTTCATAGGTAATCTCTCTGACATGATCAGCAAGCTCAAAAGATCAGCAGCACTTCTATGTGTTTAATCCTAATTTTCACTCTAACTAATTGACAATGTGTAGCTGTAGTGTTGGCTTTACGGGCCAAAATGTTTTTGTTTTCACATTTACCACCTTAAACCCTCCTATAGCTTCATGTTTAGGGTTGTTTTCCTACTGGAAGTGAAGCTTTGCTCCATTCTCCTTCTTTTGTGTCTTTTATTTATTCTCTGATTGCCTTTTGTTTATCTAAACAGCCTGATGAAGCCATAAACCTTTAGCAACTATCCCGCATGCAGTGTTCTTTCATTCAGTCCAAAGCGTTTAAAATTTGGTCTCATCAGAGCTGAGCACTTTCTTCCTCATGTTTGCTTTATCCCCCACATGGCCTGTTTCAAAGGTCAGACGGATGTTGTTCGGGGTTTGATTCAATAATTGTTTTATGTTACTTCCTGGTGCTCAAATAAAAATGTCAGATTTGTAAAAAGATTTTCTTTCATTTTAGCAGTGAATCACTGCAGCTCCTCCAGAGTTTCCAAGGACATTTTTGCGACTTACCTGATCAATGCTCTTATTAATGCTCAGTGAGATGAACAGATACTGAATTGTTGCTTTATGTCTCTACTTTTTATCCACAAGTATTTACAAGCTCATATCCAATCTGAGGATATTGCAAAGATTATTATTAAAGAGGCCACCTATGAACCAAACTGTGACTTTATGATTTAGAAGATTGTCTCTTTTAATCCTTAGAGAGGGATTTTTACTACTTTTAGCTGATTTGATTTAATATTAATTTGAACTTTTGTTTGAAATTTTTCTTTTTTACTTTTATTCTATGTTTTGAAGTAGCACATTGTATTTCTATTCTATTTTCTATCTCTTTTAAAACCCTTTGGATTAACTTCTGCTGCTCATGAGCTGCACAAATAAACTTTCCTCATAAAATATTGTTTTTGCAAGAGGAAGCTATTGTGGGTCTAAATATAGGGTTTGTTGTACGCCTCAGGTTTACCAAAAAACATCCAAAAATACCACACTGTCAGATTCCCACCTTCAATAGTCTCAGCTAAATCCCATCCAACTCTTACTCCCTTCCTTTCAAGTGTTTCTATTATTTTGTCCACCTCTTCAAGGTCAACATACCACAAACCAGCACACAATGCCAAGAGTTACAGCACATTCATCTCCTTATACACTGCTTTATTCGCACTAAAGATGCGCCTTGTTGCTACAGCAACACGTTGGTTAAAGGTTTGGACATTTTAATGTGATTAGAGCAAAGCAGCTGAATTTAAATTGCACAATTTCATGCCACAATCATATTTTTTTTTCTTCAATATATCTAGGGAGACAAAGTCCTTCAGTTTTCTCTGTATCATTGAAGTCTGATGTTATGACACTCATATCTGTGGTTTTTATGTGGATTAACCAGCAGGTGGATGAGGTCCACCCTGATGATCAGATAAACCAATAAAAGAGAAGCACATACACACAGATCATTAACTGCACCCTTTTAACCCCTACGCTTTCCCTGAACGGGCTTTGTTTTAAGGGCATGAACACACACATTGACATAGTTACAGATGTGTTTGCACATACAAACTCTATCCCCCAGTCTATATTCTTTTTTTTTTCTTTTACACACACATTTTCGCTCTTCCCTCTCACACCTTTTCTATCACGTGCCTATCTCTCACACATCCAGACACACACTTTCATTAGCAGGACGCTCACAGGCACAAGCAGGGATTCTCCATTGTCCTCACTATCAGCCTGAGGGATGAGGCTTACTAATTAATATTTAACTGAAGCCCGCCTCCAAGCAAAGGGAGAGATGTGGAGATAGAGGCCTGGAGTGAGAGGAAGGTGGAGGGATGGCCATGGAGGAGAAGGGTGAGGAGAGGGATCAGAGAGGAGAGAAGGCTGGAAGGAGGAGGTTAGGCTATTGATCAGAGGGATAAGAAGGTGAGAGACGAGAGTAGGAGGACGGTGATAACACTGACTGGAGAAATGTTGGATTTGATGGAGCAACGGAGGTGGAGAGTCGTAGTGTAGAAGAGAATGAACAGCTCCAATAAATGCATTAAAGCAAAAAAGAAAATCTTTGGGGAAAAGTATGTTACATTTAAAGTAGGTTGTAAGAGATTCATCAAAATGCAACATAATATAATGTGGATGTAAAATATCCATCTTCTCAGCTGTGAATGAAAACTAGCAGATGCACCGGAAATCTTTTTTTGTAGCTCTACATGATTTTCTGCATCAGTTTTCTTTTCTTTCCTTTTTTCTCAAAAGAAATGTTGACTGAATCTTGCTTTGCTTTTTATGCTGCATCTCACCCACCGCAGCAACTTGATATCTGTCACCGAGATTCATCTGAGGATGCGAAATGACACCCGTAAACAAGTGTAAGGTTTTGAGAAACTGCTCCACTTTGAAACAATGACACAATGCGCTCCTTCTGAGCTGCATCCTTTCAGTGATGTAACTGTGAAGGAGCGGAGGAAGCTGCAGTTCTTGTATACAAGCACCTCTGAATCCATGGATCTGCTGGTTCTGTTAACAACTGGGAGACCCGCTTTTGTTTGATCACTTTTTTCCTTCTTCTTTTATCTATCTTAGTGGTTATGTTGTGGATACCAGTGTTCTTTTATAGGATTGTAGAGGCTTGATTTATATGAAAACAGATCAATAATCTAATATGGTTTCCAGTTACCAGATTTTAAAGTAATTTTTATATCACCCTTAAAGATAAATATGAAATAAAGAAAAGTGCAGATATATCATCAACTATTTTGATTTATATCAATTGGTTTACTGGTAAACTAGTGTTGGTCCTGTGTGCCTTTGTGTTTTCTAGTTATGATATCAACATTAGAGAAATATCACAGTTTGCATAACTGAACTTCAATTTTAAATTTAGTTTTTGTGTTTATTCTGGTTTAGACCACACCTCAGTGACTTAACATCTTTAATTACTTAGTAATTAAAGTGATTAGAGATGTAACTGAGCCTGAACTCTTTAACCCCACCCCCTGCCTTTCATACAGTCATTTTAACCTCATACCCGTTTTTCTTTTCTTCACACCCTTCTGTCTGTTTTACGAAGTTTGTTTCATCCAATTCATCCAATCTAAACCCCCTTTGTGACACATCTGTGTTTCTATTATCCATCATGACACTTTTCTATCCTCTTCGTCCCCTTTACAACCCCGTCATCCCCTCTTCTTTATTGTATTATCTTCCAACCAATCTAGTTCTCCTCATCCTTTCCATCCCTCTCATCCTCCCTTTGCCTTTATACAAACCTTCAACCAACCCCTCCATGATCAGACTAACTCTATTCCTCTCATCCTGTCACCTTTACCCAGTTTTTTGTGATGAAGACTTTAACCTTCACTTAAACATTGTTAAAAGGTAGCAAATTAACACAGATATACATGTACTTTATATTATTTACTAACAACTAAGAAGCAAAAAGAAAGAAATAACAGTTCGATGTAAAGTGTATTGCAATGGATATCCGGTATCCAATATAAAATCCCTGATATCCGATCCAGGTATCACATTGGTGGATCTCTACTTTACATCCCTTTCTTCCTTCCTTTCAACCTTTATATTTCTTTCTCCTGTGTCCCCAAATCTTCATACTTTACTTTCTTCATCCTTTATTCTACTTATCATTCTTCCCTGATTTTTTATTTCATTCCCCCGATGCTCCCTGTCCTCCTCATCCCCCTTTGCAATCTCCTGTCACACAAACCATTTTCCACATCCCTCTATCCCCTTTTCATCCTTTCTTACATCCTTTCATCCCAGTTTTCTTATTATTTGTCTCTCCTTAAGACCCCCACTAACCCATCACTGATCCTCATTACATTATCCACTCCCTTTCCTTTCCACCTTAATAATTTTCCAAAGTAACTACCTTTCATCTCATCCATCCTACTTATCCTACTTTGATCTGCATCCCTCCTAACTTCCCCCTTTTCATCCCTGTCATTCACCCCACCTCCTTATGGTGACTCTTTTTCCATCCACCACTTTTCTTCCCTCCTTACAAATACATTTATTGATTTATCCCCCTCCTCTCTCTTTACAACCACTTTTTATCCAACCTTTCCACCTCATCCCACCTCATAGCTCATTTTCACCACCTTCATCCCTCTGCCTCCTCATTCCCATTGAGAGCCTTATTTCCTTCAACACATCTTGCCCAACACTATTTATGTTCTCTTATTTTTGACTAGATGGTGTCTTTCCTCATTCATTCCTGATCTTGTTTAATCTTTTCATTCTCCTCATCCCACCTTAGAGACATTATTCTTGGTCTGTATGATCTATTTAATTGAAGTCAAACCATTTATTATATGTCTATTATCACTAGATGTATTCTAGAAACGCACCAATGATTATTGGTTTCTTTGAAATCATGTCTGGAATGATCTGCCTCTGTCTGTGAGATCTTCTAGAATCGTAACGAATTGAAATCTCATTGGCTGGCTATTAGGGCAGAATCAATAGTCTCTTGTGCCTTTTCTTCTCTATTTTGTTATTTCTACAGTCTTGTTACTTATTACTTTTATATTTTGATTTTATTTTTAGTAATTCATCCATCCATGTTGGTTTACTGTACACTGTGGCACAGTGTTTTAGAAATAAAGTCTTGATTTAGACCGTCCAAATAAAACTTTAGGATACACTCAGGAAACTCAAGGTTTTGTTTTCAGCTTCATCCTTTTTTTGTGTTTGTGACGAAGGAAGGTCAGGATTTTCAACAGGAAATACATCAATCTTAAAACGATGTAAAGCTATGTTAACAAAGCAAACTTTCTGTTTTGAGGTTTACCCGCTTTGCTCAGATGTTTCCTGGTGTCGACGTACATTCTTTGTGTGACTGTGTAGTGCACCACTTGTAATAAACCCTTGGCTATGCTATGATGGTATTATAGAGGAGTAAAAAAGCAAGAGAAGTACAGGGCTTCAAGAGATTATTTTTGTCCTCCGCTGTGCAATCTGTCTAATCCATGGCTAGATGATTTGAGATTGCATTAAGAAGAGTCGATGTAGTTAATGAATCCATCCTGTGTTTTGTTATTCACTGTCTGTGACCTTTGGGTTTTATCCCACCAACATAGATTCAAGAGGCAGATTAGACGAGTGATCACATGGGGTTGTTGGATAAAAAGAAAGTGTATTATTAAAGCAAAAGGATGTTTCTTTTCTTCTTTATCTCTTTCCTTCATTCTGCATTGCTGCAGTGGCACAGACCCAATTAGGTGCAGTGTCAGGATTTTGGATGCTGTCAGGGTTTCCTGGCTGCATTTCCATGGTGAAGCGTCCTCAACAAAGTCACTCAGGAGGCCTCTGGAGACAGGGCCCCACCCTACCTGACATCTTCCCTGCTACTGTGTGTGTTTGTGTGAAATTGGCCAGTGAAAATCACACCCTCTTATGCCTGGAACACCTGCTTCTGCTTTTCAACTCATAATGAGCTGTCTAGCTGCAGCCGCCGTGGCCTTTTAGAGACACATCATTATATTCAGCTATGCGAAGGCACACACAGGTAGCGTTTATGATACAACTAAATATTCTGTAGAGGTGTGTGAGGTAACATGTAGAAGAATACCTAAAAGGATAGTTTAGGGTTTTTTGAGGCGAGCTGCTGTTAAAAGGTCGGGCACGCTTTACATGGCACACAGGGAGATACAAGATCACGTATAAAAATGAATTGGCTTCTGTACAGAAATGTAAACCTCTTCCAGTCAGTCACATCTCTTTCAATTTGCCTTGTTGTGCTGTTTTATTTTAAACTGAAATATCTTTTTGCCAAGAAAAACATTGGACTCCAATGTAAAATGCCAAACCTTTAGGAGTTGAAATCCTCCCTCTATCTTATTTCCATTTCATCTCTTGTATGTGAGTTCTAGCATAAAGATTAAAATGCAGAGTCCTTTTGACCACTGACTGTCCTTGTAACTCCTTGTGATATGTTCATTCTTTTACACTTTAGCTTGCATAACAAAAAAACCCCTAACTTTTCAACGAGTTGTGAAGGTATTTAGGTTCTTTTATTATCCAGGTGTGTTTTAATTACATCAGAGATTGATAAGTTGCTAAAGCTAATAAACATTTGCAAAGAAAAGCTTCTAGTATATTCAAAAGTGATACATCTATGACTCAGCTGATGCCATTTTTTATATTTATGTCATTTTTGGATCACTTTCCTCTTCATTTAAAAAAACACTAAGTTTGTTTGAAAGCTCCTGGCAAGGATTTAGGTTCTTGGTGAGCCTCTGATAATCAGTGCTCAGCATCTGGTCACTCCTTCCAAACTTTGTTGAGGACCCTCTCAAACAAATTACTTTGAAATCTCACATCACTGAGTTGATCCACTCATTAGTGTCAAACCTTACAACCCTGTATTACATCAGTGAACAGAATGATACTCAATTAACAAAAGAAAACTTTGCTTTTCTTTTGCACACTTGTTGGTTCTGTTTTGTGCTTTGCATTTTTTATTTCTTTTTTAGCTGTATATTTTTACCTTTTCACCCCCCCAATGGATGTGAAACTTTAGATATCTACTGTAAAGGTGTGACTATCATTCAGGCATGTGTGAGTAAATGTCGCACAGTGCAGCCTGAGCATGTCCTCCAATCTTCTACATTCATAATCTTTCTTTATTTTATTCTATTTTATTCCCTCTGCTCCCATCTTTTTCTCCACCTCCCCTCTTTTTACCCCCACTGCTTGTCAGCATTGTCTCAGCAGCCCTGGGAGCTGAATCCAGGGAGAGGAGGGGGGGTCATTGTAGGGGTGGGTGGGGTTTCTGCCCAGCAATTCAACAGCACTCCGCTCAGCTTCAGCCTGTAAGCTTTCACCCCGCAACCCACCCTATCATCATATCCCACCCTCCCACCATCTCCTTCCCTCTGGTCCACCCTCCCCCCACCCACACCCCTTTCATGGGCAGGCAATGAGGTAATCCCTAGCAGCGGCGTGAAGCAAGTGCAGAGAGAGGAAGGCGAGCAGAAGCCGGTGCAGGGCAGGAGTGTGCGGGGTGGGATGTCAGCAGCTGCATCATCTCTCGCTCTGATCATCAGCGCTGCTTGTGGGTGAAAGGCTGATGTTGCGAGCAGACAGCTGGGGCATTTTTTTAGATGTTTAGCTGGAAGTCTATTCTGATTTGCGAGTGGTGGCACAATGTTGAGGGTCTGTTAGGCAGGCAGAGAAGGGTGGGACAGGCGTTTGAGCACTGAGGCTGGTGTTTGGTTTGGTTCTCGGGATTAACAAGAGAGGTAGAGGAGATAAGAAAGCAGAATTACAGGGATTGGAAGAGGAAGGTGTGAGTCCACCATGACGGAGAGGTGTAGTCTGTGGAGTGCCCTGTCGGCTGCAGCATGCTGTTTCTACCGGGGATCTTTCATGCAGGTGCAGGTGAGTGTTTTCATGTTTTGTTTTGTTTTATGGCGTCTTCTACTTATGTAAACTCTGATCCTTTAAGTTTCCCTATATTTGGCAGACATATGCATGAGTATACATGTGTGTGTGTGTCTAGGTTAGTGTTTGTGGACTCACTCCTTGCTCCCTTTGCTGTCCTGGCTGCCGGGTAATGTCAGGCTGCCTTGTAGTTGGCACACTGATGATATCATAAGCTCTGCACAGCACTTGAGTGTCAGATGGACTGTGTGAAAACACTGTTTGGAGAGAGTTGGAGGGGGGGTGAAGGAGGAGATTAGGGTTTTTGGGGGGAGTTTTAAGTTTGTGTGAGGGAGGGAAAAGAGTTCAGGAGTGAATGTTTATTATGAGAGAGTTAGAGATAGTCTCTGAAGGGCACTTTAGAGTGTATGGTATCATCTTGTACTTTGGTCTAAATCTGGCTTGATGCTTGAAACCCAATATCTGACCTTATTCTGAGAGAAAATGACACCTTCAGCGTGTTTTCTTTTCTGTTTGTGTCTGGAATTTGGTTTCTCCCTCAACAGTCTTACCTTCATAAACAAGCTCTGCTTAAAGCAAACCATTAATCCTGGTTGTTGGGTTTTCTACTCTTTGTTTCAACTCTTTTTCTTTTTAACACATCTGCTCAAAAAAAGAAAAAAAAACAACTAATGAGCTTTAATAAAATCTTTGAAAGTGGTTACTCTGTAGGGGTGCATGTGGTAGAGCTAAGTGTGTGTGGTGCAGAATTTAATTACAAGTCACTGAATAGTTGAAAGTTAAGTGGGAGCCTATATAGCATAGGAATATAAATTGGTTTAATTCTCTCTAACTTGGTTTTGTTTTCAAATAGTCTGATTCTGTCTATAAGCTACCATTTATTCCACCATTCATTCCAATTAAATGGGCCTGTCAGACACAAAGCAGGGAACCGTGTAACCCAAACACACTCTGCTACCCAGCAAAGCTTTAACCATCTTGGTTCTATTCAGTCCTTTTATTTTGTTCTTGTTTTCCTGCAAGTGGTGAAACAGAAACACCAAAATATATACTTTTGATACCAGGAAAAGGCTAAACATCTAAAAAGATACAAACTCACTGATCTTTTCTATTGAAAGGAGGAGAATACACAAAGTTCATGCCTCTTCTAGTGAGAACAAAAAACAGAGTCCTCAAAGAATAAGAGCAGCAATGGCAGGAGTTTTCATTAGTGAAGAAACACAGTCTAGTACTGATGATAGCTGGTTCAGAAGTTGTCTTTTGTGACGTATGCAAAATATTAGTTTATTTTATTTAAATTCCCTCATTTATACATGTGATTGCCTAATTTAATCGCTTGGGGGAGTTAATTATTTTAGTTAGTTCTAATACAATTATTATCTTTATTATTTGTTTGCTTGGCTTTATAATATTGTAACTAGCTTTGTTTGTTTGTCACAGTTCTGTTCAGCTTTTGACTCCTTTGTGTGTTCACATGTGTTTGCATCAGCTTGTTATTTAAAAAAAACTTTAAAAGTCACATGACCATTTTCACACCTAGAAGCCATTCTCAGGGGTTTTATTTAAACACAGCCAAAGCTATCTGAAGGAAATAGGAGGGATTATTCATTTGAAATTGGTATGCATGACTGTGAGACACAAGTTTGACACTGATTTATGGCTTCTGCTTTCTGAATTCTGGCCAATGTTTTGTTCATAATGTAATGTTATGTGGTGCTCTGACTCCCAAGATTAACTCAAGTTTTCACAAAGATCATGGTTTGTTACAGCAATTTGCAACATATTGCTTTGTTGCCCCAGAAATAAAACAAAGTACTAAAAATCACAAGGTTAGACTTATCAATTTAAAGTGATTGTTGTTGTTTTTTAAGGTTGCATTACATTACTTTTTTTTCTAAGCTACTGTTTTATTCATTTGGCCAATTTTACCTCTTGATTTCTAACAATCTCTAAGTTTTTATCCACACAGAAACATACCTGAATAGCTGTGCAATTATTTTCCTTGCTTTGGTTTTAAACAGATTTTGTATTTTCACAAACTGTTTTCAAAATGGAAAATCCGTTACCTTAAAGCAAATATTTGGCCATCAAGACCCTCTTTTAAATAAGTCGACTGCAGGTGTATTCTTGAAATATTCTTTGTTTGCAGTTTAGTTCTGTGTCAGTGTTACAATGCTGATAGAGTGCCCAAAATGCTGACATAACCAGATTTGCGCTGCTATTGGGTGCAGCAGTTCATTGCTTTCTATACAGCTTTTAACCTGACCGGTAGAGTGCTGATTATATCTGTCTCTTAACACGAAATACAGTTATGCAGTATTTATTATAAAGTCTATAAGTTTATATCACACTAGAACACTGAGAGTTTTAAAGAATGCTCATAAAAAAAGCTTGATAAGGGAGATTCTGAAGGTGTATCTCAGATTGGAAAACTGAAAGGCTTATATTGACCCTGTGAGGAAAAAGTGTGAGAGTAATTACTCAGCATCACTATGCATCATTATCGGTTGCAGACTGTTTTTGCCACGGTGGGTCTTCCTGCCTGAGTGTCCACCAGTGAAGTGAAAAAGAACCATGTGCAACTGTTTCCTCTTGTCTGCTCAGATCCTTTAAGGCAAATCATTCTATTGCAGCTTATGGCATTTTGTTCTGCTTATTTCAACAGTAGACCATAGATATATTGAGGTGCAGACAGGTAACTCTGATAAAGACCAATAAGTAGTGGGAAATCTCAGAAATGTAATTTGACTCCAAATTATTTATAGCAAAGTTTAAAACTTTAAAAGAAGTTTTTGGTTCAACTGTAAGACCACATTGTTCTGCTGCTGCCTTCTATGCTTTTGATACAGTGGCATCGTTCTATGACCCTAAGTCCATCAGATGTATCAGTGAGGAGATTATACTTGATCCCTTGGTCTAGACTGCAGTGTGCTAACAGCAAACACACAAACCCCTGTATGTTCACACGCACAATAACTTGCGGCTTAACAATGCCGTTTTCAACGCTTTAAACATGTAAGTGGGACAATGCAACTGTCTGCTTGACTCCTGTGGTGTTAAACCCCCAACAAGCCCCCCGACTCTGACAGATACAAGCGTTGGCAAATGCATGGGTATGCACAGAAAGCTCTGGTTTTCTGCTCTGATTGTTTTTGAAATTAATCTTTTATTTTTCCCTTCTATTGCATCCGCCTTACTTAACCTCCCCCCTCCCATCTCAGTGCCTCTCCCTCTCAGTATGAGCCTGATTCCCTGCTGACCTGACCAGCTTTCGACTGTCTTCATTCCAGCCAGCAGCCGGTCCTTGTGTCCTCTAGCGTTCCTTCAGTCGCACTTTATCTTGCATCTCGGTCTGACCTTCAACCTTGCAACATGGCACCTTTCTGCCATCCACTCTCCTGCAATGTAATGCAGGTTTCTACTTGGAAAAACTCATAGTATTAATGAATAGTGGGGTATTTTAGATAAAACAGAATTGCTTTTAGTCTCTTTGAGTTTTTATGTTATTAGGATGCATGTTTTAAACTAGCATGGCTACTTTGTCAAATAATTTTTTTTTTCACTAAAGGGTGAAAAGATTTATGATGTGGAGCTTACATCATGGAAAGAACTGATAATTGTGTCTGAGTTTGTTTGAAACTTTGGGGTTTAAGTTATAGTGGTAATGCTTACATTTACGTCTTTTATTTTTATTTTTTAAAGGGACTTCTCATTTTCATTTGTTGTTTTGTTTGTTTTGAATCTTCTTAGTTTATTAAAGGGCTAACCAAAGCTAATCTACTGTCTAAATGTGAAGGCTTGTTTTTTTTGAGGTGTATAATGTAACCGTAAAACAGATTCCATTATTTTATGAGAGTTAGAATAGATCCAACAATGTATATCCTAGTCAATTTAGTTTTTTAATAACTGTTGAGCCAGAAATTTAAACTAGAATCATTGCATTTGAGTAATTTAATAGAAACTAGAGAATTCCCTATCATATGTTGTTATTGGATTTTTATTTATTTATTTTTTTGCAGAAGGATTGTAATAAATGTATCCCACATATTAAAGTACTGAACTTTATTCCATTGACATTTATCTTTTTCATCTCTGTTTCATAATTTGATAACATAAAATAGAACTCTGCAACATTTTTACATCCTCTATATGGATTTCTCTTTATTAGCTCCTATGTATTCCACTGTGTTTACCTTTGTTTTATTAGTTTTGAAGTCACAAAAAGCTATGAGATAACTTTTCACCGCTTGCGTGTTTGTGAGAGCATAGCTTAAATAAGTAGGAGGACTGATTTTCGGGCCTCAGTTGTGTCCCAGCAGGCTATACATCAGTTCATCAGTCATGTCCCCGGAGGGGGGTCGTTGGGGTTTAGAATTAGCTTTACCCATCACCCCACTTACTGTCTCATCTGTGTGCAGTTCACTGTGTGAGATACGACCCTCCTAATGCCTTTTATGTGTGTTTGTGTGTGTGTCAGTCCATGCCAGAAAGGGGAGTCCAAACCAATTGGTATGTTTTTACTACTGAAATATTCACCATGTAATCCCCTTTTCTCCACTCCTCCTATCTCTCTCTCTCCCTCTCCTCCCTAAAGCTTTTCACTACAAATCCTCTTTTGGCGAGCCTGCCTGTCGCACCCTGCAGGCTCATAGTGTGAAGGGCAGCTGTGCATGCATGGGTGTGCGTGCACGTCTGTCTGCGTTGCTGCTCGAATTGCCTTGTTCGTGACTCCGTATTCTCATTAAAGCGCTGTGATAGTTTGGGCACTAATGAGGAGCAAGAAGACTGTTGGTTTTATGTGTGTGTGTGGAGGTGTGTGTCTGTGTGTGCAAGTGTGGTTTATGTGTTTATTATAATGTGTTGCTGATTCTCCAGGATGTTACTTACTGGTTTTTAATGAGCATTTTCAGAGATTATTGTTTTGGCATTAACTAAAGAGAGCGCTCGTAGTAAGCCCCTGTAATTGAACAGATTTTTTCTGCAACATTTTTGACATATTCAACCTTCTGTGAATTCCTTTGAGCAAAAATTTCCTGAAATGAATCTAAGCTAGTTGCTCTCGAGTCAAACAAAATGTGGAAATACCTCCCCCTCCCAAGTCAACTCCTCTTTGTTTACTTGCTTAATTTTGCACATTTCTAAAATGCCTTTGGGATAATGTGTTTATTCTTTGATCCTATTTATGCAAATAATACTATCTGATATGGGATCAGACGAATGGATTTAATGTATAAAGAAAAGGCCTGTCCTGGGGAATTTATTCGTTTTTGACTCTATGAAAGTAAGAAAAAAGTAAAATTCCCCAAAGATGCAAAGAATAGAAACAATCTCTTCTTATTAGTGATGCCAAAATCACTTTCATTTGGTTTTTGATGAAAACAGTGAGAATTGATCAGAAAATACTTTTGCAAGTGAGATTGAGCTTTCATCGATTGCTTTATCCAAATAGTAATTAAGGTTTGTCTTTTTTAGAACAGAAACAAAGTACTACGAAATGCCTTCACAGTCGGTTATCCTGGGCAATGAGGGCTGAGTTCACAGGTGTGTTATACGCAATCCCTTTTTTGGAGATAAAAAAAAACTCCTTTATGGACATATATTCTTCATATTTAAGTATTTCCAACAAGGTTTTGTGTAAATTCATGTCACTATGGTACAACATAACCTTTGTCTTTGCCACTTGGAGAAATCAGCTGTGATTGATACAAGAGTTAGTTAATGCTTCTCTGGATAGTATGAAATTTGATTCAAGAACAGATATGTGGATTTGATAGAGCAGACTTTTACTTACACTTTTACTATCTTAACTTTATTAGATGCTTGGTGTATATAACCTTATTCTAATGGTTTTTGTTCTGTTTTATACATACATGTAACGTACCTCTGAACTTTTAAGGCAGCTTTTTGTCACTTGGAAAAGTCCTGATAAACAATACATATCACATAGTCTACAGGGTTTTGGCCTCATGTAAACATAACATTTGGCTGTTTGGATGAACACCTTTTATCAGCTCAAGTCAACGCAGTTCATACAGAGACAGCAAATGATATGTTTCTATAGGGATGAGTACTAAATTTGCTACTTTTATAGATACCAACCATCTGTTGTTAGTGCCTGTTTACGTAAAATGAAAAGGTGCAAGGTTTTGCTTCTTGAACGCAACATGGTGGCACAAAGGAATTACTAGAGATGACGATTTTCCATCAAGGACATGAATTCTCAGCATTGCACACACAAGAGCGTGATGACACCAGACAAATATTGCAGATTATACTTGCTGCAATATATTGGTGACGTGAAATGAAAGACCATTGGCTGGATACTCCTGATCTGAGGAAGCAGGAGGTTAAGCTCATGATTTATCTTAAGGCTAAAGTTGCCAGTTTGCAGTGACTTGTCATCTGCAGCTAGGAACATGGGAAAAGAAATGTTAAAAACATCCGGAGATGACGGCAGGTACAATGACGATGCAAGTAAGGCACATCATCATTTTTGTCTATGTTCACCAAGTGTTTAAGGTAATGTTAGCATGGTACCGAAAATAGGTAACACCAATTCATTGGTACCAGATATCTGTACCTTATCAGTTCAAATGTAAACAATATGCATCCTTGTTTGTAGAATAGAGTCCAAAAATGAATGCTTTGAGTCATTTTCTTTGATAGTACCACAAGAGTGTTCTCTGATTGTTTTTAGTGTCCCACTTTTCTATTTTATCAACAATATAAAAAAGTGAAGATACTTAAATTATGCAGGAAAGAGAAAACCTAATGCATTTTTCACTGAAAGGGCTTTATTTGAAAACTGTATAGCATCAAGTTCCATGGAGAATGCTACAGAGTTCACTCATTTATTCAGCAACACTCGTTTGTCTCTTTCATACTTTGCTTTACGAGTCTTTAATCGCTCTTTATGTATTACCATACTTACATTAGTAATTAAATAAAGCACTGACAGTTTAGTGGGTTTTTAGCTGGAATTCACCATAACAAACTTCGCTTTAGAAAGGAGACGGATGCTTTTATTTTCTGAATGTATAAAATTGTATAAAATTAACAGATTATGTTCATTGTGGCTCATAAAGCTTTTACTTTGGACATCTTTGCAAAGGAAATGGAACAGGCTGAAATCAAAGTTGTGGTCAAGGAGGAATAAGCTTAGAATAAATCCCTCAGTGGATCATGTGAGGTTGGACAGAAAGACCAGCAGACATACCTCAGCAAACTAAAATGCACCACAAGCTTACCCTTTTTGTTTTTTCATATGCTTACTACTTAAACAACAGAAAATGCAAAAATGGGTCTTTATATTATGACTTCTAGCTGCAGGCAGGAATCATGCAACTTTCCAGCTCAGTGCTTCATGTAATCATCTTCTCCCTCCTGCATGATAGGGAAAAGCTTTATCAAGAAGAACACAAGAACATAAACTTGTGGTAAATGCTCCCATGCATTTAATCGCAGGAGAGGCTCCTAAAACTGTGGCTGGTGCAGAGCAGTTTATGCTCAAGAAAGTATTGATGCGTGTTAGTTTGAGATGAGATTTGACTCAATAAAATCTGTTTCTTGCTGCATTTATAGTTTAATTAAAGCTCACTACTGTAGCCTGGGTTAAGCTTTACAGTACATCATTCTTTTAATTTTTTAAAGCTCACCTTGATAGCATTTTAATTGGTATCTTGCTACATGTAAAGTATATCGATATTTATATCAAAAAATTTAAGAGAAATTATTTTGAGTTTAGTAAACTCATGATGAATGATTGTTAGTGTGAGAATCAGATCACCAAGTTTGCTGAGAGTTTATTAAAGACTCAAAGTTCTGTTTTACAAGGACTCACATTTTGTTCAACTGGATGCGCTTACTAAGGTTCACCAGAGTCGTCCTAGAGAGGAATCCACAATTGGACAGTTCACGTGTGTTTATACGATGAATGATGTGAGCCGAATTATAAAGACTGGTCAATAAAATGAAGATGGTGGAATCTATTTGTTAGGCCTAACGTAGCACTTTTAATTTAAGAAAAAAAATAAAGTTTATATGCAGTTTTTAATATGGACTACAACCATTCACAAGTTTTAACTTCGACTCAGGAATGACAAAAAGCGTCTCATCTCAGTTTCGCCAGCAGATTTTCAGAACTGACTTGAAATACTAAATCTGTGTGTGTAAGATAGAATCCTCTGAAGTCTCTCCACCAGAGTCCCACTAAAGAAATTACACAGCCATGAATTCACAATGCCTACACACACAGCATGCTCGCACATGTTGAGAGAGGCACAGCTGAGAGTCAGTTTGGCGTGGCGTAGGGATTTGGAGCAGGAGGTTGCCAATTGTTTGCTCTTTTCATCTTTGACCTCTCCCGACCTGCGCAGAACGCAGAGGATATTGGACATAAGGCTGCCGGCTACTTTAAAGGCTTAGTTCTCCCAAATGAAACAAATAGGCAGTCTAACATGGGGCGTTAGGCTGTCATGCTTCTGATGCTTATTGTTTGAATACACAGTTTGGCCTTCTGTTTAAAAAAAAATATAATAACAGACAAAAGTCTAGATGATTGCACCTGCCATAAAAGTAACACATGAATGAGTTAATATGAGTTAATCTGAGATCATTTGCAACAGTTCTTAAAGTGTTTGGTCTAACATTTCTAAAAAATATATCCTTATCTAGATTAATCCTATGGAATGTGATACATGTCAAATTCTGATCAATTTCCACATATTTATAATCGATCCAGATTTATTATGTAAATCTATCTGCAGTGAAAACTGATGGACTGAGAGAACAAGAAAAGATTTACATAAAAAACAAGGTAAAACGTCTGGATGCACTGGACCAGGGGTCCGTTCTATTTGAATAAAAAGCAAAAGTACAAAACGTTGAAAATATTCACTTAATTCAATGGTAACATAGCAAAACATAGAGGCATCAAAAGGGGAGTGCTTTGTTATATGATTTTAAAAACAAATAAAGTAGGAATAGCTTCACTAAGTCATACTGCAGTGAGTATACATGGTGTGCAGCAGTAGTAACCCTGATGGATATGCCAGTATGAGACATGGCGAAACACAGAGGCTCTGGGCTTGGAATAATAATGATATTATGACATAATTTTATACTTTTTAGGAAAATTAATATTCAGAGGAGAGAGCATCTAATGGGGACATGTCTTCAGTTTCCTCTCTGTCTCCATCCCAGCCTTCTTCCGATTCTAATAAATCCCACTGGGGTGAGCGTGTTTGAGTTACCGAAGGCCCTGGACCTCTGTGGGGGTTTTAATGCACCATTTTGCTTTATGAAAAGACCCGGAGGCTGTTAAAGCGTCTTGGGGTGATTTGCGGTGAGCAGCTGAGAATGGCAGTGAACACACTTGCGCATGCTTGCTTAATCTTGTCCCATTCCCACACCCATTCACTCAAGGGACTGACACTTCGTCATGTATGTGCACAGGGCCCGAAACATGCAACATGTGTGCATGAATGGACCATTGCTTTATGACTGAAAGCTGTTTTCTGAATATCGGGACAAATGCATAAATCTAACCTGAATTTATTTCCTTTTCAAGGAAATTAACTGACCAAAAAAGTGGAGGGTAAATACAGATGTGTAGGCTTAGCGCACACATGTACGTAAACAGCAAGTGGGATTATCATTTTATGAAGGTTCTGATAACATCTTATGGTGTGTAATGCAGCATACTAAACTCCTTATTTGATTCAGATACAGATTAGAGATTAAACTTATCATATTGACTGAAATGCGATAGCTTTGTTGTGCATAATTACATTCAAATTAGATTAGATAAGATTAATGCTTCTGCCAATAAAACTGAATTTATGCAGCTTGGACACTCTGGCTCATGGATGCACATGGTGACAGGCTTTTAGTGACAGTGATTAGTTTAAACATAGAGAAACAGATGGGAGTACTGTGTCGATTGAGTGGTAGACAGCAGTCATTACGTTTCCTGAGTGTAATAAAGAAGCTTCCAGAAACAAAGGAGTAATGGACAAGGCAAAGGCAGAAAGCTTCCCCCTGCAAGGCTATTATTTTCTTTATCAGGACTTAAGGAAGTGCATCATTGTACTTGGTAAAGTGGCTTTCAGAGCATGATACCTGGTTCAGGATGTTTCTGTGGTGCCCATTTTTAGATTTTCAATCTAAGTGACATTAGAGAGGCAGAGATGGTTCAAGTCTGACATCATACTCTAAATATGGAGCACTGAGCTGAGGTTAAAGGTGCAGTTACAGACAGAAAATGGCAGGTGGAAGAGATTAAATGAGGAAATGCAGGATGGATGTGGATGAACATGGAGCACACTATAACAGGCAACCTTAGGCTAATTTCTCATGAGCATCTCTTAGCAGATGTGTCTAGTGTTTCTCCTGGGAGTGTTTACACTCCCCCACTTTGACACACACAGACACACTCCCACAATGTTGACTTCCTGTTCTACCTTGAAAGCAGCTCTTGGAAGGTGTGCACACGCAAGCAATAATTAAAAACAACGAAAAAAAATCACTGTGTTAAAGTGTGCGCGTGTGTGTGTGTGTGTTGCAAAGTGAGGGTTCTAGCTTGCAGGAAAAGCTCCATCTGCATTACCATGACAACAGCTTGGTTACAACCAAGAGACAACACCCATCTCCCAACCCCCCATCAGCTGTGTGCGTGCACATCTGAACACGTGCACTGTTGTGAAATTCCTGTGTGTGCCTATTGGACTGGAGCAACCATTAGGGAATATCCCAGCAGGTATTGCCTGGACCTCGGAATGATGGACGCAGCCCTAATGGATCCTTCCGTATTTCTCAGAGGGGAGTGGTCACGTGCACATCGACCACATGCACATACATACATACACACACTGGAAATGTGCTTCACTGCTGCCTCTGTATGAATGGAACTGATACCTCAGCAGCACTTTTCTACCGTCTCACTCAGCCAATTGTGTGGCTCGCTGCTCAACCTCTAGGAAGAGATGACATCATTTCTGGCCAATAGCGTCTCAGCTGTTGGGTGTGCTTCTTTTTGCTGGCCGGGTTAACAAGAAAGTGTGTGGGTGTTTTTGGGTGTGTGTGTGGGTGTGTGTGTGTGTGTGTTTATGTGTGTGTGTGTATTGTCACAAACAGGTTAAACTGACTGATATGCATCCATTGTCTACCTATAGTTTTTTCTTTACTTGTTGTCCAAGGGAATCCCTGTTTGTTCTCTGTGGGTGATTTTTCTATAATTGTCTTTTCCTCTGTTGCTTTCAAGTCTTTATCTGTCTTATGTTCACTTTCAGAATCTCTTGTTTTCTTTTTGTCTTAAATCTCTTGAGCGTCTGGATCTTTAGAGAAAGGATTTTCCTCTCCTTTTTCTTTAAAAATAACATATTCATTGTTAGCAGTGTATTCTAGGTAGAAAAATGGCACAATTTTATTTTGAATAATTTTCAGAGGTATGCATTTGTCAAATATGGTTTGATAATATCTCAACTCAATTCCATCTCAATACTGTCAAATATTATTTCTCATTTATACTTATAGGTAGAAGGTTACATCATGTTATTGACTCTGCAGCAATTCCTCATGTCAAGTGTCAGTAAATCCACCATTTTCCTTTAACAGTGAGACCTCTCCTGCAGGATCAGGATTAGTTTGTGCTGCCACAAAGTCATAACAAGAAAAATAGATTCTGAGCCAGAGGTAATCTCTATGCAAACAAAAACAAAGTGCAAGAAAATAATGCAGCAAGAGCTCCATAAATTGTCCTTACTATTTAAAAGACAAGTAAAAACAGAGGTACTGTGTGAATCTTAATATCTTCATTAAATATATGTGAACTAAAGTACTCAAAGTAAGTTGGTACATTAACACTACTTTGAGTGTTCAAAATTATTAGTCACCCCCAAAAAACCACTTTGTTTTTTGGTGGTAATAGTGTAGTGGGCTCATTTTAACAAGCAAACTAAGACTTTGCAAATAGTTTTACTTAAGTTCAGTTAGAAAGAAAATGAAAAATATTGGCTTATTTTTTAAGAAACATGCGATCTTTGGGGACCTCATTAAGATCATAAAGTGGTAAAACAATATGAGCTTTTCTCCTAATAAATACAAAGTAGTTACCTCTAATCTAAAATGGCTTATACATCGCCTTTTGGCTTATGGCTTATACATCGCCTTTTAGGGACAGTAAAAAATCTCTCAAGATCAATCAAACTCTATTTTAACTGAAAGCAATTTAGTTGTCTAAACCTCTTTGGTGTTTATTTCTTTTTAACTTCTAAAAACCTCGTATGCCTTAATACTCACCTCAGTGTAGTTTTAATCATAAACAAGTAGACCAAAAGAGAAAGTATAACACAACGATTTTATCCTAAAAAGCCTCAATGGCTGCAGTGTTTGTTTGTTTCTTGGCAGAGGTTCAACTTACAAAGAAGATTAATCCTTTGCTGTCACTCATTAATTAATTAATGATTAATTAGATGCTGTCACCATATGTGTCTATTCCTCATAACAAGGATGCTCTTTATGGCCAAAGCCAATGAACCCTAAGCACTGTTCAAGAAAGGAAAAATTAAACTTAAATTCCCAAATTATAGCTTAACATTTTCACTGGAAATACCTGTTTGGACTGCAAATTAACCCTCTTCTTGGCAGCCACCATTATCTAACAGGATAAATACAAATATTGGGGCCTTGTCAGGATATAGGAACAGGAAATAAAAAAGGGAGTTATCCGTAGCTTAGCTGTACATCATCAGTGTCGTTAGATTTGGTAAATAAGTAATGATCTGGCTGCCCCTCTTCTCCACCCCCTGTCTCTCCTTATTTATTTTTTCACTGCTGTGTCCCTCAGCTGTTGCTTCCTCCCTTTTTGTCCTCATCCCCTATAACTGCATTGGTGAAATGGATTTCGAATTTGCGTTTTTTTTTTTCCTTCACACCTGTCACTGCTGAGATAGATCACCCTGGTGTGGATACTCTGGCTAAATGGAAAACTCCAAATGTATGCATTTGAATTTGTAATAATCTTGTATATGTTGCCTTTTAAAGCATTGCAGCCAGTCCAAGCCTGAGTGGATAAATGTGTGTGTTTATTAGTTTGTGGTGATGTTGCATTGATGAGTCCCAAGACTTTAAATCCATCAAGGTGATGACCTTTTAGCACCCAGAGCCAGAAAATTGGCCATTAATGGCCATGTTCAGAGGGGCAGGAATGACAGGATGGTCCCAGCTGGCAGAAAAGAAAAACGTAAAATATTTTAAAGGAAGAATTATACTTTAATATGACCAGATGTAATTTTACTATGCAAACCTCTAACTGAGTTTTTCTTTTCCTTAACAGAAAAGGTAACACTGAAACTTCTATGCTATCCATTATAATGTCTCTTCTGACTTGTCAAAATTAAAGGTTAGATGTATATTTCCAGCTGAGAGAATAAATTGCCCCAGAGCATCCCTACGTTACACCAGCTGGTCCCAGTTGTCTTAGACACTAACAGACTCTGCCTCAATTAAAGATGAAGAGACAGTCCTCTGAACATTGAGTGGAGTAGGGATAAACTGAAGGTCAATGAAAGCTGTTGTTTTCCTAGAGGAATACTTAGAATTTGTTTTAAATCTTTGAAAGAATATTATTAAGAATAATCAGAGGTCTGCACAGTTTGTAGCACTGTTTCCTTGCAGCAAGCAAGTATGCAGTTTGATTCCCAATCTTAGGTTTTTCTGCACAGAGTTTGCATGTTCTCCCTGTGCATCCTTGAGTTCTCTCCAGGTGCTTCCCCTTCCTCCCACAATCCAAAAACATGACTGTTTGGTTAATTAGCGTCTCTAAATTGCCCTTCGGTGTGAGGGCGTGCGCATGGCTGCATGTCTTTGCCCTGCGATAGACTGGCAACCTGTCCAGGGTGTACAGCACCTTTTGCACATAGACTACTGAAGTTAAGTACCAGCCCTCCTGTGACCCTGATGGATAAGTGGAAGAACATGGATGGGTGGACTGTTCAAAATCATTTGTTTATTTTCTTGAGAAGAAAATAAAAGAAAGACCACCATATAAAAGACATTATTAACATTTTTACTCATGATCAGCTTCATAAGGTAATGCTATTTATTTTCATAAACGCAGAGTGCTGTTAAAATAATACCGTATTTTCACAACCAAAAGGCGCATACAAAAGTCTTTTTTTTCTCTCAAAATGTGAGGCGCGCCCTTTAGGGCGG
>JAUZNJ010082387.1:0-23757 GCA_034780135.1 Jordanella pulchra | reverse complement strand
TAATTCCTATAAAATGTTCAAGCCTTTTCAAAAGAATATTATGATCAACTGTATCAAATGCAGCACTGAGATCATACAACACAGTGACAATAATCTTTTTCTGGTTTTAAACATAACCAATACCATTTTTAAATTAGCCAAGTCTCTTAATTTTAAGATATTTGATTGAATAAATAATTTATTAGTATGTTCTATGTTATAAGGAAAATCAGAGTTTAGATTTTTCTTGAGGAGGGGACTATATAAAGGACTACCAATCTCTACTAAAGTGATTCATGAATTTCTGCTTTTAGTAGAAGAGACTGAGAAGACAAGATCACCAAAGGATGTATAAATAAAAACTGTAACAATGAATTCCCTGTATTATGTTTCCCCTGTTTTGGGAAAACACAATACAGTGAAGTCATTGTGAATTCACAAGTAGCTTTGGTGAAGTTCATGTAATGTAAGGTTGTCAGTAAGTAAGGAATTCACATTGTATAATCATTGGTCAGCCCAGATAGATAGATAGATAGATAGATAGATAGATAGATAGATAGATAGATAGATAGATAGATAGAACAGTTCTCAAAAAACTAGATATTATTCAATATCGGGCTTTACGATTAATTATAGGAGCAATTAGGCTCCAACCTCTGGGACATGCCATTTACATTAAGAAGGATTCAGCTTTCATTAAACTACTTTGTGAATATACAGGGACACACTCAGAACCAAACAACACTGTCAACCTTACAGCCCTGCTGGGAGAAGGAAAGAGCAAATACTAAATCATTTGGTTGGTCAATTTTTTCAAACAGCTACAAGGGTAGAATGAAAGGGGCTAAACGGAAATGAAATGGGTGATTAAAAAAAACCCCAAAAGAATCTACAAACAGGAGTGCAAATGATATTAGAGTTGTAGTTAGTAAACCAGAGATTAAGAGCATAATCAGGAGGAAAATTAAATACAAATGGCAAAACTGATGATATTTGAGGAAGATTGTCTTATGGAATACAAGGGAAGGCTGGAGAAATCAGAAGAAATAACTAGATTAAGCTTGGGACACACAGGACTTAACAATACTTAGAATGGCAAAACATGGAACAGGAAGATGTGATTTCTGTGGGGAAAGGGAGACAATAGAACATGTAATATATAACTGTAGGAAACATTACAGACAAAGATTGGAATTGCTGAGGTGTCTTAAACAGGTAAAGGAACAATTAAACATCCATCCATCAGACTTGGTCTCCACACCTTACTGGTTGGTGGCGGTAATGCGCCAAACTGTTTCTTGCTAACCGCCATTAAAATCAAAAAGAAGAAGAAGAAAAGGAAGCGAGAAAGTGCTTCCAGGTAACAAACATGTCGGCTACCATCGGCACGGCAGCACCGGCTTTTAGCCGTTCTACCGTCAATGCTTTCCCCTCGATGGCTCTGTCCACCGAGCCCCCTCCGAAAACCCACGGAGACGTGGATACCCCGCAGGTAGACTCCCTGTCGGACGAGGAGAAACTGTTTTCGCGCTGCGCCGCTAAACTGCGCTCCTTACGGGCGGACAACGGGCAGTTGAGAGAGGAGCTCAACCAGCTGTTTGACCAACTGCTTTCAGAGAACTACAACCGGATCTGTGAGCTCCCCATCAACATCCGACCAGAGGTAACAGCCTGTCAACCAACAACCATGCTTCTGTTATTCTGGGTTTCCCGCTTGTTGTGACCATTTTCATTTCCTTTCTTATTCTCAGGATGTTTGCATTTTGCTAAAGCATGCCAGTGATCTAGTACCCCTAAACCAGGAACATTTAGTTGTCAAGTTTTGTCGACTAGTCCATCACCTCCTAAACCAGCTGAAGGTAAGAACCAGGAGGATGCACTGGATGTGAGTGATGGGAAACTGAAAGGCAGCAGGAAGAGTTCAGAGTTAGTCCACACTAACCACACTGGATCAACAGGAAAATGAAAGGGCACGTTTGTTTGTTTTTTTCCAAATTATGAAGCCCCTACTAATAGATCTACACAAACTTTAAAGCATCTATGTTGTCTGAATTAACCACTGATGGTTCTGCCTAATATATGTAATACATGAACAGTGATTGTTTTACTAGTGGTGGTTTTTGACCAAATTTACCAGGGTGGAGCCAGTGTTTTTTCATTGGGACCCATGAAAAAGGAATGAAACCTTAAATAGAGTTGAAGTGTATTGTTTGATATATAAAGAGAACCAAAGACCAAATTTTTAACCCTGGAAAAATCCAATCTAGTTAATGAAAATCAAACGAAATTCAGTTTATTTATATAGCACCAATTCACAACTTATGTCATCACAAAGCACTTTACAGAGACAAATTAACCATCAACAGAAAACTGTGATCCTATTCAATATGGCTGAAGCTAAAAGTACAACCTTTTTTAAAGTATTGATTTAAGCCTGGGCCTGAGCTCTTTTGCAACAATAATAAGCTTGTAGCTCACTACTCTGTGACTGACACACACTTATCATATGTCCAGATCTTCATCTGAGACCCCTGCAAGTCTATGTACTTCATTCTAATGTCCTCCGACCACAGCTTCAACACTGTACCAAAAAGCAAAATAAAAATTTTGACCAAGCTTGTGTTACTGGAATATATCCAACTGATGGCATATTTTTTTAGCTAAAAGCTTCTTCTGTATTAGGATATTACACCATGCCCATATTTGGAACTGTACCTGTGCATAAATCCGGAAGACCTCTGCTAGTTGTGCATGTGATTCACTGAGGTTTCTATTCATCTCATATTGCTGCATATCTTTGGATTCTGTAAAAAGCCACTTGATTAGTTTTGAGGTGAATATTAAAGTGTTTATAAGATGATGTGTTCCTATTTAGGAAATATGTCAAGTTACTCAAGTAGGACAATCCTCCAACCTGTGATCAAGTCTTTTTTTTTAACCTTCCAATAGGTTTTCTTTCAAACATTCCCTGAATTTGTCTCCATGTATATTTTTACCAACTGTGAGCAGCTTTTTAATATCCGTAATAAAAAAATAGAAACAATACTGCCACCACCTGTTTCACTATGATGGTGGCCTGTTCAGGATCCTTTGCAGTGTTGTTTTTTGCAGTCTACAGGAAGATATGAACTCATCTGATTGAATGTTTTCCAGGTAATAATGGATGAACAGACACTGGAAGTGCTGGTTAACTATACTGCCAATGCCATGAAGCAATGCAGTACATGGACCCACTCAAATGTCCTGCTGGCACTTTCTACAGTAGTGTATGGGAATGGATCTCAGTGCCATCAGGTAAATATTATTGCTCTTTACTTTTGTTGTCGCTAAGATTTTATTGTTTTTCCCAAACAGCTAGCTTGTTAAATTTTAATGTGGGTGATTACAGCTATAGCTTTAATTCTACAGATAAACATTAACTGGTGAATAATGTGCCAAATCAGTGGTTGTAGTTTTGGATCTAACAGTAAATGAAGGAGATGTATATAAAAATATGTTCCTAACCTTTATCTGTTCTCATTTAAACTTTAAACAGTGTCTTTTATAGAGGCTGACTTTTAAATAAAACAAAGTTTTAATATATGCTGGGGGTCTTTTTTTTTTTTTTTTGGTCATATTAAATATTTGTGTTAAGATTTTTCTCCTTTGCAGCTCATCAGTGACTTGCTGTCTGAGGATGGAGTCATTATGGAGTACAGTTCTCCTTCTCAGCCTAATATTGAGTTGCGCCATGTAGCCCTGACCTGCATGGCCAACATCTGCCTCAGGTAGGCTTCGTCAGAGGGAGACCTTTCATACCTTATGAAATACTCCATATCATTTTTGACGCATTGTTTTCTGAAAAAAAAACAATTGTTGTTTATCTGTATAATGTTTTATTATGTGTTTGCCATCAGACAAATTTAAATGGTGATGAATCTTTGCCTCTACTTGGCGCAGCGTGGTTACCATCCTGTTGCTAACAACTTGTAACTTGATGAGCTAGAGGAGGAACATCCTGCACGGGTCCAGTTTAACAAACCCAAACTCGTTAGGTTGACTGCCAAACCCGAGCCGCCTCCTTCAGATATCATCCGTTCAAATCCAGATCCAACCCGACCTGTCTGGCTTCCCCAATCTCGGTCCTCGAGGGCCGGTGTCCTGCAGCTTTTAGAGGTTTCCCTGCTTCAGCTCAGATGTTTCTGATGACTGCAGTTCAGCAAAAGGCTGTTAATCAGCTATCAATGGAAATCAGCTGTGCTGAAGCAGGAAAACCTCTAAACCCTGCAGGACACCGGCCCTCGAGGACCGAGATTGGGGAAGCCTGGGTTAACTCATCAAGGTCGGCTGCACCCTGTCCCTTCCTTGATCTTTCTTTAAATTTGTGATTTATAATAGTTTTAATTTACAAAAAACAACAATACAAATACAAGAGGTTTTATCTTAAGCTGTAAAATCACTCGGCATCTTTTAACAGTTTAATATTACAATTAAATAAGTAATTAAATAAGTGAGCGATACCTGCAGGGAGCCATTTCTGTTAAATGCTGCTCTTAAAACACAGAATGCAACACTTGAGAAATGAAAAAACCAAAACAAATGTCTGTGATGTTAAAGTTTAGCGAATCTGTTAATAAAATGATTATTATTATATGTATATTTCTTCCTTTACTTACTGTACTGAAGAAAATCAAACAGTGAACTGATGTACATACAGAACTATGGGTTTTGTGAACCATTACAGCCCTAATGCTTTAGCTGGGTCAGCGAAGTCGGTGTGTAGATGAGTATTGCTAAATACAGGACAAGGCTGAAGAAAACCTGTGGAGAAATTATCATCTTAAAGCAGCACAAAGATCGACATGTCCGTAACCGTTTTACACACCATTATGTAAAAAACAACATTTACTTTATGTTTGATTTTCTGTCTTTGAAGTTATAGTCCATGTTAAGTGTATATATGTTTTTGTTGGTTGGTTGGCTCGATGTTTGTCTTTGTTTTTTTTTCTTCTACAGGGTTCCTGGTCAGCCACCTTTGGACGATCAGTACAGAGGTGTTTGTTTCCAACTTTTTCTTAGGACATTGCATTCGCCTAAACCTCCCAACACCGATGATCTCTTCTACTGCATGGTAGTTTTTTACGTTGAGAGATCACTTGCTAAAAATTCATATTTCATTAAAGCTAAAACTTGTTTTGCTGCCTATTAAGGTCATCCAGGCAGCTCTGAAGGGACTCCAGTTCTGCCTGTCGGGTGGGAAGTGGAAGTTTGGAGTAGGAGAGGAGCTTGGATCTGTACTGGCTGCTCTGAAGGTGGACAATCAAGTCATTTTCCTGACACTTTGTCTTGTGAAGTGTGTGTTAATTTGAGTTGTTTTGAACCCTTGCATAGCGACTGATGTTCCAGGGAGCTCCTGGTTTGAGTGTTGACTGGCCGGCTGTACTTTACCCAGCGCCTCTTTCGCAGTATGAAACTCTCTCTCCACCAAAGCCTGCAGAACCACTAAAAACAACTGTAGATCCATCAGTGGAGACAGGAAAAACCTCAGCAGTAAGAGGAGCCTTAGCTCTTAATGGCTTTACTACTTTAAACATACATTTGCATGAATTGGATGGTTTTTACTTTGGTCGCTTTACAGAAAAAAAAAAGGAAATCTAAAGGAAAAGGAAAGAAGACTCAAACCGAGGAGAATAGAGTGGATGGCAGAGAGGAGGAAGATAAAGAAGTGGTGTCTGAACTCCACAAAGAGAGACAAGATGGCGGCAGAGATGATGGGGAGGCTTTACCCAAACCAGCCTCTTTGGTTCTCTACCCAGCCTGGAAGATGAACAGCTCAGAATCAGATTTTTCAGACCTTGAAGGAAACGCACAAAGCAAGTTGAGGTACATGGAGACATTTTTGTTTACAGGAATGCTTCAGTTTTTTTTGTTTCTTACTAGCAAACAATAATTTCTTCATTTATTTAATGACACTATCATTCATTCATCCATTGGCCATCTTTCCACCCACTGATCCATTTGTCCATCTGTCCCTTCTTCCTTCCTTTTGATCTGCTTTTCATCAACCATTCATCTCGTTATTTGCTTTCTCACATGAATTCTTTCAACTTTTTGTTTGTTCTTTAAATATTGGCTGGAGAGAACTGAGAACAACGTGTTGGACTCTCCCGCTTTGCCATTTCAGAGTTTACCAGTGCCGTGTTCGTCAGTTAGCGCTGCACTGTATGCTAGCAGTGGTGAAGGCTGTCGAGAAGAGGAGCCTGTATGGATACTGGTCCTCCTTCATCCCCGACTCTCCTGCTTGTGGACCTCCATCTCTAACTCTTCTCACTATTGTACTAAAAGACCCCTCACCAAAGGTACAGGCATCCATTAATATTTGTTTCTGTTTTAATCAGTATGTGTGGTGAAATACACTTAATGTTGCATCCCTCTGTTTCTTTTGCTCTAGGTACGGCTGTGCGCTCTTCAGGTGCTGTCCGCTATATTGGATGGGTCCCGGCAGTTCCTGGCTGCGGCTGAAGACACAGCGTCACCTCGTACCTCCTACACCCCTTTCTCCTTCCTGCTGGCAGCTGCAATCAGAGAGCTGCACCGCGGCCTCAGCCTAGCTCTTCTGGCTGAGACCTCCACCCAAACACTCACACAGGTCATAAAGGTGGGAAACTCCTTTTATCGGTTAAATCTATGGTTGGTACTGTTGGAGAGCTAGCAAGATTTGAAAGCGGCTCTACCCCCTCTGTTCAAAGCTAAGCCCTCCCCCACAAACTTCAACGAGCATCTCACAGCAGATCTCGGCAAAGCAGAGGGGAGCCGACTCAGCCGTTTCTTTCGAAACACCTCATGTCTCATCCACATGTAAACAAACTACATTATTGTAGCTTTCAATGTAGCATGTTAGTTTTAGCAATACTTGCGTCACAAGTTATGCGAATGGATGTTGTGAATAATTCTGTTAACGGCTAAACTTGATGAGCGTGAGGAGGAACAAACATGAAGGTATCTGATTGTTTTGTTTTCCTTTGGACCGAATGGCAGGGATTGGTTGGAGTTTAGAGGCTCATTCCTTTTTCTGAATACATAAGGTATTGGCTGGTCTCAGAATAGAAGCACCATTTCATTCAATATAACAAAAAGTGTTTCTGAACAGGATGAGCAACTATAGATTTATTACCTGGATGACGCTCTAAAAAAGGGTTTTTGTGGAATGATAGTCATACTGTTCAAATGAGTATTTTAGAGGATTTTACTATGATACTTTTTTGCGATTTGCACACTTGATCTTTTCACTCCTCTCCTGAGGGTTGCTTGCCTCCATTAGTTTACTCCATAACGTACTTCTAGCTGTGAGGTCTCATTAAGTTAAATGCACCAAACACTTAAGTTTACTAACAAATATATCAAAAACAAAGCAAAAAACGCATAAACCACTGAATGCCAGCATTTAATCAGAAAGCCACTGAATGCAACCAGAGTGAGCTACAGGCATGGAAATTCATTCGTTAATTGTTTGGTGACTATGCCCCTTTAAAGGCTTTCCTCACATTGTCAGACTTTTCTGATATTAACCTGCTCTCCTCTTGGTGCTCCGTGTGGTAAATAAAAGTCCTGTGTGTGTGTTTTTGTTGCTGTATGCCTGCTGAATATAAGCTTGTTTGTACAGATATGCTCCACTTTAACATAATAAATAATTCATAAGGTGCAGCTGATGTGCGTTTCAAAGAGTTTATAACGACTTTCCTCTATTCGCCTTCAGTGGGGCTATATGTCTTCTCACAAAACTATTTAAAGGACCCAAAAAGCTAAAAGCACAACAAAGTCTAGAATAAAATGTTTATTCATGTAGAGTAACTGACAATAAAAAAAATAGTACCGTAGTTTTATTTTTCAGTTAATGTCTCTGCTTTGTGTGTTTTTGAAGTTGTAGACATTTTTAATTCACACGTCGTCTTTTAAGACTTGTGCTTTCTATTCTTCATGATGAGCAGAATCGATGGACTTGGAGAACGTAAAGCTAAATGTACATGAAAGGCAAGAGCGAGATAATTTGTTTGAATCAATCTTAGACATCTGGTATAAAATCTGTTTTCTTTTATACTAAGGATAATTCAAAGTTGATTTTAAATCAACAGTAAAAGTGACATTGTGTGAAATCTATGTGTAGGTCTCTTAAATGCCAAATACACCTTGTAGGAAGTGTATTTGAGATGCCTATTTTTTGGAGAACAGTATTTAAGAAAAACTGAGATTAATCAATTTGTCCAACGAAGAGGTGCGTAAAGGTGAAATAAAAGAATCACATTTTTCTTTTTAGTGTTGCAGATATATTGTAGATTGAATTCTATCATTTTAAGACTTTATTTCTCGTTGAAATTTACTTTTATGTATATGTGAAAGAAAGGACACAATTTAGGGCGAGGCCACATTATAAATAAACATTATGGTTTAGATTAACTTCCTGTTCTTTGTTACCAACTGCAATGTACAAATTAAACTTTACCCTTTTGATAATTTAAATTAAAACAATTATTTTCACTACAGCAAACCATAATAGGAGTTAAAATTTCTAAAGTATATTTGGATTTTATTTTTCTTCCATAGTCGAAGTTTTCCATTTTCAATTTTTTGCACTTAGGTCCAGAAAATAAGATTATAGAGACACGGTGTCTATAAAAAGTTAACTCTTTACAGCATCAGTTGTCAAACCTTTAAGCTAAAACCTGCTGTTTATATACATTTACTGATTCTTTATGTGTTGCCAACCAAGCAAGACTTCTTGGTTTTGGTTTAAAGATGATTCTGATATGGGGCGTGCAGGTGGCGCAGGGGTTAGTGCGCATGACCCATGTACGGAGGCCTTAGTCCTCGACGCGGGCGACCCAGGTTCGAATCCGGCTTGTGCGGGCGACCCAGGTTCGAATCCGGCTTGTGGTCCTTTCCCGCATGTCTCTCCCCCTCTCTCATCCCCCCTTTCCTGTCAGCCTACTTTCAGAAAAACGAGCCACTAGTGCCGTAAAAAGCTCAAAAAAAAAAAAAAGATGATTCTGATATTGTGTGAAGAGTCAAAGTCTAGTAGTCCTGAGTATTTAGATTGTATTTTACAATAGCCTGCTATAGTTCCTGCACTTCTTATTTTCTAGACAGAAAATGAAAATAAGGTGTTTAGTTTGATCCCTGTTATGATGAAAATAATTCCTAAAACTAAGCCCTAAAGTAATAAGATGGACTAATTTCAATGAACAAACGGTGATAAAAAGTCTGATCTCCTCCCATCTGTCAGTCCCTGGGGTTCCTGGTGGCCAATGCTCCCTATCATCGCCTCAGACCTGGTCTGCTGACTGTGCTCTGGAAGCAGATCCGTCCTTATGTTTACCACAGAGGTCCGTACCCGCTCTCTGCCTGTGAATCTCTCCTACTTCTTAATGTTCGTCTCTGATTGCAGTAATGCCTTTTCTTTAGATGTGACAGTACGTGGGGTCGTGTTGAGACTATATGGCGCCATAGTAACGGCTCAGGCCCCCCTCCCTGAGGTACAGCTTCTCCTCCAGCAGCCAGAAAGTCTTGGAAGTGCTTCTGGTTCTGTCACACCGCAGGAACCTGCTCTGAGCTGGAGAAACAGGAACGGAGCTTCCTCTCCTGCTCGTACGCCAGCAGCCTCCTCTTGCACTCAGTCCCCCCACCCTCCTCACACACCAAAGGAAGAGGAGAACTCCTCACCATGGCTGCTGAAGCTCTGTGTATCTCTAGTGACTCCACCCAGAGAGGAGCAGTCGGACAGCGAGGGAGCTGGAGGGGGCCCTGCTTTAGAGCCGTCTCCTGTCCGACTAGAAGCTCTGCAGGTAAAGAATACATAAAATGCTCCAAAGGCTTCCTAAAGGTTGACAGCTTTTAATTCTACTCTGAATGCATCATCAGGTCTTGTCCCACCTGGTACGAGGTTATTTCCCTCTTGCTCAGTCTAGTCTGAATGTGATCGGGCAGCTGAGCGCTCGGTGCCTCGTGGAGACGGACGACTCCATACAGCTACACAGTGCAAAGGTAACGCTGACCATGTCGGGAGGAAGCTTTCATAAACTTCTTCATAATTTGTTTATGACATTATAGTTATTAAAGAGTCTTTGCTTTTGTTTATTTGTAGCTGCTAGTGGAGTTTGGTGCAGGAATAATCCAACAGTACAGAGCTGAGAATAACGTTCCTGAAAGCTCCAGGATTCCTGTAAACCAAGTAAGAACCTTTGCTTTCCCATTTAATGAGCCACCACCATGTAACACCACGGGGATCTTTGTTTATGTTGGCCCTAAACATAAATTTCTGACTAATCTGGAAATAATACTCTACGTCTTTCTACATGTTTGCCGATTGTGGCAAAACTGAATATGGGGTTTTGATTTTTAGCTTGGACGGTGCTTGTTTAGGCGGTTATTTCACTAAAGCTTTTCTAGGTGATTTTATACCTAATTTTAGATTTTATTTAAAAGATATGCTTTAAATTCCCCTAACAATTGAGCCATATATTCCCAGACTTCTGCTCAGTGTCCTAATGCACTGTTTGCTCCTGGTTGTAGGTGGTGGGGTTCTGGTCAGAGGTGTTGAGCGGGCCCCTGAACGCAGCGCTGCAAAATGAACAACATCCCACGCTGCAGGCCAGCGCCTGCGACACGCTCGCCTCCATCCTGCCACAGGCCTTTGCCCAGCTTCCTGTCAGTTTTTTTTTATCTCTATCTTCTAATTTATGAAGCTAAAACTGAGATTCATGGTGTTTTATTGTTGATGCTTTTTTTTTTTAAGGATAAAACTCAGCTGATGTGCATCACTGTGCTGCTGGGACTGACTTGCATTGAGAACTATCAGGTGAAGACGGCAGCTGTCAGGGCTTTGGGTGTTTACATCCTGTTCCCTTGTTTAAGACAAGTGAGTAGAGTGATGATCATAATCGGTGTTGATCAGAGCGTTTCCAGATTTCCTCTAAATGAATCTTCTCCTCTCAGGATGTGATGTTTGTGGCAGATACTGCGAACATGATCCTGGCTGCCCTCGATGACCGATTTTCAAACGTCCGTGCAAAGGCTGCCTGGTCTTTGGGAAACCTGACAGACACCCTTATCATCAACATGTAAGGCAGCGTGAGATTTATAGAGGAGAGAATATGACTCCCTGTGCAGTCTTGAAACGCCTGAAGTTTACTTTTATCATTTCCCATATCTGGCTGAGTTTGGAAAAACTGTAAAAATGTTAGTTTTTTTTTTTTTACGCCCCTTTGGTTCTCTAAAATTGAAAATTCTAACAAAGCTCAATAAATGCAGCATTTTTGACATTGATCCCATTCAAATAAAGATGTTTTTATCTACGGTTTGCTTCACTACATGTTGGTTTCAACATCGTATCTCTTTGTATTTCAGGCTTTATCTCGCTTTCTAAAGGCACAATTGATAGAAAATCCAAAAAAGGGCCACTTTGCAGGTGTTGAAGCAGACTGAAGCTGTTTTTACCATCGTCTCCCTTTTATCTCCTGTCTCTTTCATTTTTTCTCCTTTTTTTTCTGTTCTATCTTTCCTGTTGTACTCTCATTGCGGTGTTCATATTATATCTAAATCACCCTGTATAATTATAATAAAGCAGTTTATATGCATAAAACAAGCGGAACACTATGGCGATAGCCCTACTGCTCCACTTGTGAAAGCAAAATCTGTTGGGCTCTATTTGGCACCAAGATAATTATTCTTATTGCCACATCGCCAGACAGGACACTGCAAAAAAAACAAAAACAAAAAGGGCCACTTAACTATGGCTTATCGGACAACTTGAAAAGTACTAAATACAGAATCCTTTTCCTTTTAAAACTTTTAAACCAGCATCCTTCTTCATTAAAAAAGAACCACATTCACAGAAATACCATCAGTAATAATAACTAAAAAAATAAAGCGTCTCCAAAGTCAGTTGGTTCAAGACTGAAACTCATTACGGCCAACAGGGATGAGGCTGGATTTCTTTTTTTGCTTTGCTTTATGAAAAAGGTGGAGCTTTTTTTGCAATGGTGACAAGAATTATATGTGGAGGATTTAACACGATGCTTTAAGCTTAAAATCAGTATGAGAGGAACATGGTGGTGGCAGTGTGGTGCTGTGGGGCTGGAATATTGGGGATAGACTGCATCCTAACATCCTTTTAAATGAGAAGGTATATTTAAAGAGGAGGATGATCCCAAAAACTTATTAAAACTGGTTTTGGAATCAACAAAAAAGCCAAATATCAAGCTTTTGGAAACGTATGACCTCAGCTGGACTAAATGTTTGAACTGTGATTAAAATTCTGATCAGTGACACAAACCAATTTAATTTAACTATCATTTATCTATAGTACAGCTGTCAATATTGTTTTTTTTTTCTTTATACATCATGTGTGAAGACTGGTAGCAATTTTTAAGGAGACGTTCAACCTGAGAATCTTGATAATTGGTTATATATTAAAGTCTGTCTGTATAAGTCTGAGCTTCATTTAAACATAAATCCTCTGTGTCTGATCACTGTCTTTAGGGAGAACGTCGGTGTAGATTTCCAGGAAGAACTGTCCAGCATGCTTCTGCTGAAGATGCTGCAGGCAGCAACTCGAGCAGCTGCAGACAGAGACAAGGTGAGGATGTCTGTAACGCAAAAGAAGAGCGCATGAACTCCTCAGGGTTACCGGTTTAAACGCCGCCTGGTCTGCCTCCTCTCAACTCTTCCAGGTAAAGTGCCATGCAGTGCGAGCACTTGGAAACCTGCTTCACTTCCTGCGTCAGAGTCAGATGACCCGGCCCGTTTTCCAGCGTCCTTTGGAAGACGCAGTTCGAGCTTTGGTCAAAACCGTCCAATCAGAAGCTACGATGAAAGTCAGGTGGAATGCCTGTTATGGATTGGGAAATGCGTTCAGAAATTCCTCTCTGCCGCTTGGTAACTATTGTTCTAACTATGATTACATTCTATAGCTTAAGGAGCAGCTAGTCATTTCAGAATGAGTGTAGTTTGGTGCTGAGTTTCCTTCATTTTAGTTGGTTTTAAGTTACAGCTGCCTATTTGTGCGTGTCTTCCTGACAGAGACAGCCCCATGGTCTGAGGATGCTTTCTCTGCCCTCTGCCACGTGGTCACCTCCTGCAAAAACTTCAAAGTCCGCATCAAATCAGCCGCTGCCCTTGCAGTCCCAGCGCAGCGAAGCTGCTATGGCGACACTAAACGCTTCAGCCGCGTCTGGCACTCTCTGGCCACGGCCCTCGAAAACAGCGAAGATGCCGTTGACTTCCTGGAGTACCGCTACAGCGCCAGCCTCCGACACACGCTATCAGGGGCCCTGCTGCATCTGCTCAGTCTCAGCGAGCTGCAGGATATGCCTGAACTCAGCGCTTCGTTGGCTGGGGAGGAGGGCAGGGGTGTTAGAGAGCATTTAATCAAGTATCTTACAGTGGAGGAAGAAGAAGGAAAAACAGGGGAAAATGAAGCTGAAGAAGAGAGGAACTCTGAGGACGATAACCGCCCTCAGCAGAGAAGGGTTCGACTCCAGCAGACGGTCGTCAGACTAAAGGGACTGAAGGCAGAAGAGGAAGGAGGGGAGGAGGAGAAGGAGGCTGTGGTTCGTTTCCTGGAGGATCTGTTAAGGATATGTGAGGAAATATAGGAATGTACTTTTCAAATCTGACTTCATGCCAAGTCAGACAAACTGGATTAGAAAAGGAAAAGAAAGGCAGAGCAGATCTGCTTAGTTCACACTACTTTGGCTGCACAGGTAACGGCAAACCCAAAAAAACACTCTGTCTCCGATGCTGCATCTGTCTGTAGCTTAAAGAACATGTTGACAATGTGAGCGACGCCACCCAGACGTCTCAGGACTTACCAGGGCTGAGCCTCAGGCTGTCTAACCTTTGACAGGAATATCATAAGTCTGCCCGGGAGAGAGACAAAGCGGCAAAATAAAACATCTGCTTTGGAGAAAATACAAACTAAAATGTTCGTTTCTGATCACAGAAGTAAAACAGCTCATTAATCTGGCTTTAACTGCGTAACATGCCAGCTTTTAATACATTCTCTCTGGGGAATACTTGATGTGATGAGTTGATGGACCCTATAGTTAACCTGTTTGTGAAAGAAGAGTCCCTAAAAATAATTGTGTTTATTTAGAAGATTACTTGATGAATCATTCACTTCATGAGGAGGAAACACAGCTTTGCCTCCATACAATAAGCTACCATTTCAGTTCAATTCAGTTTTTATTGCTCCAATTAACAACACATCTCAACATCTTTACAGAGACAATTCATTCTTCTGTTGATGTAAACAGATAAGTTCAAAATGTTTCCATGTAAAGAAAAACCAGCTGCCTGCATCGAGTCACTGACTTCAAGAAGACATCAAAGAGGAACAAAGAAGCACTGATCTAGAAATCCTTTCTATATATATATAAGGTAATGGTTAACTAGCTTCAGAGGTGGCTCTGTCTGGGAATGAAACTCTTAAGCAGATGGATTCTGAGCCAGTTTTTGTGTAAAAGAACATAGTCATAGAAAAAGGACAATTTTTGGACATCTCTTGCATTAAGGGATTTCTGTAGACTTGGGATAAAGTGTGTGAGTAGTAACTATGCATGGATCCATGTTTTACTTTCTGATTCTTTAAAAATTCCCTTCACTAGCAAGAAAAATATAGTGCCTTGCAAAAATATTCACACCCCCTAAACTTGAACATCCTTTACATCCACATATTCTAAGATTTATTGTGTAATGGGATGAAAACTGTGAGCAGTTTAATTTATTTTTTTCTTTTTTAAATAAAACACCTACGGATGGCTTGTGCTCGAGTTAATGCCTGGAAATTGCAAAACTTCTTTCCAATTCTTTGTAAAAAACACAGGTTCAGTCAATGTATGACAGTCAATGTATGGAGTCGTCCTCTTAGCATCAAGTTGATTGTTGTTTATGTAAAAATAAGTAATGAAATGAAAAAGAATCTGTTTTCCACAAGAGCCCAAACTCTAAAATGATGCGCTTTTGTTTTGTTGTGCTTTTTTAATGTGTACATGCTGCCACTTATTATGGACCTAGTCTGCTCTATAGCTTTATTAAAAAGTCAGAGAGACGGATCCAGAGCAAACCTTGGAGAATTTAACCTTTTAGACAAAGACCGTGTAGGAAAGTCTCATTTTAAGTTCATTTATTCACTACTGAACCAATTTCTTGGACAAAAATTAAAAACAAAGAACTGATTAATTTAGAAGCAACAAAGATGCAAGAAATGATCCAATGTACAGCCTGTTACATTTGTCATGATCAAAAATGGTTTCCTCTGAACAGCATAAAGTCTGTTAACGTAAAATAACATGTCGACGTTCAGCAGACTTTGAGGGTTTTTGATTTTGAGAAGATTCTTCTAATTCTTTCTCAGGAAAATCAAACTTTGATCATGTCTCCTCTGTAAAGTTACACTTTTAGTTATGCATCAAACAAATAAAACATGTGAAAATGGTCCCCCCAAAAAAATCCAAAAGCACCTGTCCTAGTTTTCCATTACACTCCCATTTGTTGATTTTCCATTGTAGTTCCATTGTCTTAATTTTCCTCAGTGATGGGGGGTGGAAACAATGTGGAAACAAATGCATGAAAATACCTTTATAGATGACTTCTGTCGATTATCACTGATAATTGTCATGTTTATTATTTCTGCTATAATAATAAACATACATTTGTATAATTTTTCCACCCAATGATTCAGGCAACATAATCACAAAAAGGTCTTTTAAGGTGAGCTATATAAATTTAAATAAAATCAGGGATTAATTTGTAAATAAACTTAATAATGTGATTTATCGCATTTATTGAATATAAACTGACAAACTTACTTGCAAATTACACGATGTGATCATTAGGTCTCCCAAATGGCTAGCACTGCCCCTGGTGACTTTAGATAGGCATACAAAATATTTATTTACTCATAATCATTTCCTCCTCTTTTGACCAGTATAATGAATGCAGTCATTATAGATGGCTGTCAATGCAGAAATTAAAATGCATCTCCCTACATTAATAGACTAGACAGTTAAGAATAATGCTTGGGGGAAATAAGCAGGGGATGCAAATATTGGCATTATTATTTTTATGTGAAACTCACACCAGTACTTAAGAGGATAAGTGCAACAACAATAATAATAATAATTAAAAGAATAAAGAAGAAAAGTTTCGGTCTGTTTAACAAACGTGTAGTTTGGCGTATTGACCACCAGGGGGCCGCAGAGGCAGCAGAGGTTGAACGTGACCCGGATGTTGATAGTCGCTATACCTATCCTACAGACCACGCTGCTGCCGCAGCAATGGACGCTTTTGAATTGTTTAAGAAACTCGGAGCCGGAGCTAAATTTGACTTAAAAAGATTTGGCCAAGACGCTGCTCGGTTCAAGGTTCATATCAGTTATTAATCACAACTGGAAAGTTGCGGCTAACAATAGTAGCTAATGCCCATTTTGGATAGCAGTAATAATCTGTTGCTTCTCTGTTTTTTTTTTTATTCCTATTTGATAGTTGTGGTATGATTTTATAATCATGTATAACAATTGCAAAGCTTATCCTAGTTTGTCATCTTTACTCAAACTGTAGGTGGCCAGATCTCAGGGTGGGGAAACATCGCTGGATTCCCTTTCCGTGATCAACTACTTTGACACAGGAGCAGCTAATGGAACCCAGAGCCAGACCCAAGGAGGGGATAAGGAGGAGGAGAAGGACGGTGGGAGCAATGAAAGTGAAAACTCTGAAGAGAGTGGCAAAAGAAAGCGCAAGGACCAAGAAAAAGACGTGAAGCACAAAAACAAGAAAACAAAAATCAATCAGCTGGAGGAAAAAGGTAAGAGACGCTGTCGTCGTTTTTGCCAATTTCTGGGTAAATATGAAGCTAAATCTATTATGGGTGCTATTTTCTTTTATGTGTATTTCAAAAGTGATTCAGTCTTAATCTTAAAATAAATTTTTAAAAAGCTATTCCAATTTAGAGTTTTGTAAAAGTAACTATACAGTTTGATCATCCTTTGCCACATTGCAGACAGAATCCTGAGAAGGACTTTGTGGTTTTTGTATTGTAGACATGGATAGATAGTCCACCTTAATGTCATCCAGGCGTCTTGAACGTAACGCATAAGAAATAAAAGTGGCCTTCAGTTTGTCTGAGTAATGTTGGTGTTAGAAAGCGGAATTTGAAAATATAGAATGTGAAGCAAGCCTCGCAGCACCGTGTCTTCTTTACATGTATGCTTTAAAGTTCAACAATGAGCTCCACTACTTTGCATCAAGCTGAACCTGTATAAAGAATTGAAATCCAATTTTTGCCTCAGTGTCAACCCAGTGTCTTCAATTACCACAATGTAGTTAATCTCTTTGCTTTTTGCAGAGTTTAAACTATTTTTGTGTCTTTGATGCCAGGTTTTGACAGGCCGCTGAATGAGACTCAGAGAGGCGGCATCACTTGGACCTCCGCCCTGGACGGAAAGATCCAAAGCCTACAGAAAGATGGGAAAGAGAAATCCTCGCTGAAGAGGCTGAAGCATCTTCATCAGGAGAAGGTCTGCTTTAACAGAAAAACCCAAATATTATTAGTCATCTTTTGTATGAACTGAATGTTAAGTCCAAGCACTGTACCCTCCTTAAAGCTTCTACTCATGGTTTGACTTCCAGGTGAATCGCATTCGCACGCAGCACCGTATAAATGTCCACGGCTGTGACGTGCCTGACCCGGTTTACTCATTTGAGGAGCTTCAGTCTGAGTATCGCCTCAACCTGCGAGTCATCCAGAACCTCAAGGATGCAGGACTAGACACTCCAACACCGATACAGATGCAGGCCATACCGCTCATGATGCATGTGAGTTAAAATGCTTTTGCTGCTGACAAAGCAGAGAACAGAGCTGTGATCTCAACTGAAAGGATTTGAATTGTTTTATCTTTCTCTTTAAGGGTCGGGAATTGTTAGCCTGTGCTCCTACAGGGTCCGGAAAGACTTTGGCCTTCTGTCTTCCTCTGCTTGCCCACCTGCAGCGTCCAGCAAACTTAGGCTTCAGAGCTCTGATCATCTCTCCAACCAGAGAACTGGCCAGCCAGGTAAACACACACAGCAAATCCGAGCTCAGGAGGCAGCCTGTAGATGTTTTAACGGTCTTTACAGAAGGAGAAGGTGCTGAAACTGCAATTGAAGCATGTTTTATAATATTACCCCCTGCTTCAGCTGCTGAAAGAGAGAGAGAAATAAAACTCATCTACCTTTGGAAAAATGCAAAGCAAAATCTCCGAATCACAATCTAAACTTTTTGTCCTCGTATCGTTTTTTTTTCTGGAAAGACGCTTCATGTAACAAACATGACGGATCCTCAAATATACTATAAAATTTCAATCAACCTCATCCTTGACAGGCGCTCAGGAGAACAGATTAAGTCAAACAGTGATCTTCTTTCAGGTTGTTAGAGCAGCAATCACACATCAAAGGGATACTTTTTTTTTTTTTCTTTTTTTGCAACATTCGTTTAGTTATTGTGACCAGAAAGCGTAACTTTCTTCAGACCGTAATGAATTCCTCCAAATGATTTAAGGGGGGATTTCAGAGATCTGTGCTGATATCTTGGGAATCTTCTTTCTGAACTTTATTAGTGTTGATTTTATTAGTAAAAACAGAAACTAACAGAAAATCGATGCTTAAAAACTGCACTTCGATAAAAATTTGAGTCGCTAACACATATATGACCTGGTTTGATTTGTTACGGACGTGTGCCATTTTATAGCCACCATGTGTCTGAGCGCGTTTTCTGGTTTGCATGCAGCCACTCAGATTTGTTGTGTTCAGACCTACAGGGAGCTGCTGCGCCTGTCGGAGGGCGTCGGCTTTAGAGTTCATATCCTCGATAAAGCTTCTCTGGCAGCTAAGAAGTACGGTCCGCAGTCCAATAAAAAATACGGTGAGTAATCGCAGATGTTTTCCTTTAGAAATAATCAAAACATTGTTACATTTGTTTTAAATCTTATTTCTGTGCAGATATACTCGTCAGTACTCCAAACAGACTGATCTACCTTCTCAATCAAGATCCCCCAGGAATCACTCTGAGCAGGTAACCGGACTTCCCTGGCTTCTGTTTTCGCTCGTTTCATGTCTGTCCTTGCTCCAAATATGCCGTTTGTCGTTCAGTGTGGAGTGGCTGGTTGTCGACGAGTCCGATAAGCTGTTTGAGGACGGAAAGACGGGCTTCAGGGAGCAGCTGGCGACCATTTTCCTTGCATGTTCCAACGCTAAGGTGCGCAGGGCCTTTTTTAGCGCTACTTGTACGCCACAGGTGGAACACTGGTGCCGTCTGAACCTTGACAACCTGGTTTCTGTAAACATCGGACACAGGTTAGGCTCTGCTAGCAGCACTGAATACTCTTGTGACGTTTGTTTTTCTTTAATTATTAAAACATTTTTAAAAACAATTCTGTGTAGAAATGCAGCAGTGGAGACGGTGGAGCAGGAGTTGCTGTTTGTCGGGACGGAGAACGGGAAGCTGGTGGCCATGAGGGACATTGTCAAAAAAGTCAGCAGGCTTACATAGAGCTTAGCTTTTCATCTTTCTTGTGGTTAAATGCAGCATGTTCTCTGCGTTTTGCTCCAGGGTTTCCTGCCTCCCATGCTGGTGTTCGTACAGTCCATTGAGCGAGCGCGGGAGCTCTTCCATGAGTTGGTGTACGAAGGCATCAATGTCGACGTGATTCACGCCGAGCGCACGCAGCAGCAGGTACAAGCAGCCACATATGGATCATTTAACCACTCTCTCACATATCTGCCCTTTTATTAATTAACCGACTTCCTGTCAATCTGTTGAATATTTTCTCTTTCATCCGTTTGTTAAAATACTTTAGTTTTCCTTTCATCCATCCATTCTGTTTATATATTTGCTCACTTTACCAGCTGCATCTGTTTATCCATCTCTCCCTCTGTCCAATTATTTATATGTACGTTGGGTATTGATGAGATGACAATGCTTTGTGGAATTTAAAAGTCTATTTCAGTCCCTTTTTGACTTTAGATTGTAAGACTGCGACGCCAAGCTCATAAATAGAAGTAATGATTTTGAAAAAGAACCCACTTTATTATTAAGGAATAGTCATCAGTGGCTTTTCTTAGTGTCACTTTATAGCTAAACTGCAAGCAGCAGGTTTGCTTTAACTCACATTTGGAAAGATGGTTATTGATGTAAAACAAAAGGTAGAAAAGTTATAAAGGTAAGAATACATCAATACTTTGTGTTTTTCAGGGTAAACATCAACTTGTAGGATTTATTAGGGTCACAATTAATCAAAATTATTTTCAGCCAATAGTATATCGATCGTTTTTTTAAATTGATCATCATCTTTATTCATCCATTGAGTTGGGAAACGGTTGTAATTTTACCATGTAAATAATCCAATATGATGAATAGTGCCTTGATTGGCTCCTGTGTTTCAGAGGGACAACGTGGTCAACAGCTTTCGCTCGGGTAAGATCTGGGTGTTGATCTGCACGGCTCTGCTCGCCAGAGGAATCGACTTCAAGGGAGTCAACCTGGTTCTGAACTATGACTTCCCGACCAGCGCCGTGGAGTATATCCACAGAATCGGTGGGTTTAAAGGGAAATGAGGAGTTTTTGATTGGCCTATTTTTATTCTATTAACCGTTTGAGTTTCACTAGAACTGCAACATGAGGCTGGTTGATTGTGGAAAACATTAATTCAGTCAATATAAAGTAGGGCTGCAGCTAAAGATTATTTTGCTACTTGAATAATGTCAGTTTTGTTTGATTGATCGAGTGAAAAGTGCTTAATAGGTTGTTTTGTGCAAAATTTGAACCAACTGAAGCTAGAGGTGAAGTGCAAAGGTTAGATAGACCATTTCCTAACATCAGTGTTCAATCTGGGACAGCTTTAAACCATTTAGTTCCCCCTAAAACATTAATTTTGACAATTGGCTCAAATATTGGATAGTTCCATTCTAAATTACCTAAATATCTCTAACTTTCCTAACTTGGCAGAATTCATGCCTCCAGACAACACTGATGTCATTTCAAGCTTTCACCAGAGGGGGCAGACTTCTTCAAAAACTTTTGCTGTGCTCCTTTAATATGCAAACTGTAAATATTTACGTACAGTTTTGACCTTATTTCTGTTCTGAGCTTAACGATTATTCGATAAACTAAATTAATTTTAGATTATTATAACCCATTAATGACGTTTAATTGGGTAAATGTGTTAATCAGCAAATGTTATTATTAATTTGTGTATGCTGTCATTTCTTGCATTTATTTACCTCCCTCAGGTCGCACGGGCAGGGCAGGACATCGGGGGAAGGCCATCACCTTCTTTACGGAAAACGACAAACCGTTGCTGCGGAGGTACAAATCAAACTAGTCAATGTTGTGTAGAAGCTTTAAGGTGATTAACTCACCGTTTTCATTTTTGCAAATTATCTCCTCCTTAGTTTAATATATTTCAAGTTTGAAATCTGAAGCTGGGACGTAAAGTGGAGGAGCTTGTTTAAAGCCAAAACATTATTCTGGGCTTTAGTTGTTAAAGGTGAAGAAATGGCAGCATTACTTCTGTGGATTTTGTTGGGGATATATTATGACCAGAATGATGCATAAGTGTGAACTGCAAGAATTTCTTAAACATCTGAAACCTTGTTTTTTTTATCATCCTTTACTCCAATACCCACAACTTAAGTCCAATTCAACCAACGACCTTAAGATTTCACCAGATAAGTTAAGAGAATACACCTGAATTTACATGAAGAAATCTCAATTTAAATCCGGTATTTCTGTGAAGATAGTCGAGGCTTATTGAGAACATCAGTGAGCAAGCATCCTGAGGAAGAGCACGGCAGAAGTTTTAAAAATAAAATTATTACAAAAAATATCCCGAGCTTTGAAAACACCTAACAGAGGTCTTTTCAAGTAAAGCTCTTAATGTGGAAGAATATGGTACAACTAAAAAGCCTCAGAGACGCAAGCAGCCCAGAGGTTGGAGCTGCAGAGATGGGGACATCTGGTGAAAGAACATCCATTAGTTTTGCCCTAATTCTCTAATGATGAGTGAGACAGTCTGTTCTTTAAAAAATAAAAAAGTTTTTGTCTTTTTTTTTTTGTCCCCCACATGTTTATGTATGTCTCATCTAAACAGCATTGCTAATGTTATTAAACAAGCTGGGTGCCCTGTACCAGACTACATGATCGGCTTCAAAAAGATCCGCAGGTAAGTGACTTTCAAGATTTTAACCAAGTCTAGTTACATCTGAAGCAAAATGTTTACTGTCTGCAAGAAGCCCCTTGCTGTCTGAAGTTTTGGTCATCAGTCTATTTTTTTTTCTTCCTTTTTTATTAGCAAAGCAAAGCGAAGACTTGAGAAGAAACCTCCTAAGAGGAGCACCATTTGCACCACTCCCCGCTTCCTCATGAAGAAGAAAGCCAAAGCAGAGACAAAAGGACAGAAGAAAACATCAAACGGGAACCAGAAAGGAGAAAATCAGCCACCAATGGCACAACAGCAAGACAAGAAGAAGAAAAAGGGAAAGGTTCAAAAAAGACAGAAAGAAGGAAAACCCAAAGAATTAGTTCAGAAAAAAGGTTTAAAGTCATCTGGAGCCAAATTGAAAAAGTAAGGATGCCCTTTTCCTTGTGGAAAAATCTTATGTTAAAAGTGTATATTTTTTAATTACTGCATCAGTTTAATAAAAAAAAATGCTTATTGCAAAATTACTATCATCAATATTTTGTGTAAAACGTTGGAAGACATCAAGAACATTATTATTGTTACAGTAAAATGTTCTTAATCTTTTTTTAACCAGAAACAGAGCATAAGAAATGCATCAAAGGACGAAGACGGATGTTGCAAGCAGACTGATGGTGAATTTTCTGCTTTTTTTTCTTTTTTTTTTTTTTCTTTCCACAATTGTGCTTTGTATATTAAGAATAAACAAAAACTTTTATACATTGTCATATTTTTCAGCCTTTAATTCTTCATTTCATTTTTCATCACAGAAAAACATCCCCTACTAATATTGTCAGTTATAATCTGTTAAGTGTTTAAGGCTATTGGTGTCTCTGCAAATAAGACATAATCAAACCAAGTTACAGGTGTTATTACTGCAAAGCTTGCAGGCACAATGAACAGAAGTTAGGTGGAAGAAAAAAGTGTGGTAGAAAAGAAACGGGCAGAACCACAGCCTACAGAGGTAATGCAATGCATAATATATGTAATGTTTCACCTTTTGAAATAAACTTATGTTACTGATATAAATGACTCCTATTTTTTATCCTATGGAGTATGCTGGAATTGTAAGGGGTAAATGGAAATACTTAGAAAAGGTTGGTTCTCATTCTGTGGCATTGAAAGAAATACATGGTGGCTCCCAGCATTAGCAGCACATAAAGATTCAGAAAGTAACTAAGCATAAAACTAGTTTGGAGAGTTAAAAGGTGAGTAAAATTATCTGTCAAGGGAGAAAACCAGCTTATGGTATTTATTTTTGTGTAATGATATTCTCCATTTAATTTAAAAAGTCAATGGGTTAAACTTGGTTAAAACTGAGTTCTATGCCTTTTCTAATATTTTTAAAATTTATTCTTCAACAGAGTTAAATAAAACCAAAATACTTTTTTGTCAAATACAATATATACAGGTAAAAGCCAGTAAATTAGAATGTTTTGAAAAACCTGATATATTTTAGTAATTGCATTCAAAAGGTGTAACTTGTACATTATATTTATTCATTGCACACAGACTGATGCATTCAAATGTTTAT
>JAUZNJ010082376.1:0-23758 GCA_034780135.1 Jordanella pulchra | reverse complement strand
TATACATGATAGATTGAATTGTAAAACACACACACAGATTTTTTTTTTCGATCTTTATAGGAAGGGTATGTAAACTTTTAAGCACAACTCTATGTATGTAAAAAATAACAATGACAAATTCTGATTTAATTGTCTCTGTAAAGCACCTTGAGATGAAATGTTTTGTGAATTGGGACCATTTAAATAGATTTAATTGAATAAATTGATAAAATATTAAAGAACTCATTAAAATGAGCAGATGTGGAGAAATATAGTTAACATCTCCATACAATAAAGTACTCTCAGACTACTATTTTTGCGATTATGTTGCACTCTTTTATGATGTGGAAAGGAAACCATAGCACATAAACTGACCACTGCTACATTGACTGACAACACAGGCAAGAATCGGATGTTTCCACAGATAAATTTCAGTCACTATTGGAGAGAGATGAAGCAGAGTCCGACGAAGTATATCAACTGTCATCAGTTAGCAGAGCACATGTTAAGGGCACAGATCTGTATGCGTTGGAGGCACTGGTGAGGCTGACAGCACCACATAGTGGTAAAAAAAAAAAATATATATATATACAGCAAACACAGGTAGCAGCAAACACAAGTCATTTTAGGAATTAAAAACAGTTTTACATCATGGCAATATAGGTAACAGCACATTTATAGTAAAACATAGGGCTAAATGAAGAGATACAGGAAAAACATATGATCATCATCTGTTACCAAAGGTTCAGATTTATAGCTCTGCAATAAAGAGCTAAAAGCATAATTAAGAAAGTTGTTTTTTTTTCTAACATTCCTTTGCTGAAACGTCTGTTATTGGTTCTTGTTTTTGTGGAATCTAACAAGCAAAACTATTTTTTCTACAGACGGCTTTGTGCAGCTGTTGCCCTGGAGAGGGAGACAGGCTCAAACAGGCAACAAAACAGCGAATGAAATGACAAAACTAAATTAAACAAATCACTTTATGGAATTAGCTTAATTCCTGGTTACAGCAGGCGAGGTGAAAATGAATGAGGGTGTCTCTTGCTGATTGGTGCACTTCTCTCACGTGAAGATGTTCATTTCTGCGATCCTCTATGGACTAGCAGCTGCTGGATAATCCCTCTGGGCCTGTGTCCTATTAAGGTTTAAAAGCTGCTATGAACTGTCCATTTTTAATAGCCATGTCACATCAAGGGTACAAATCTCCATCCTGCCTTTTCATCTGCATGATGCAGTAATACAGCAGCAATGGCATCAGTACAAAAAATTCCTCTTGTGCACCAAAATACTTTTTTATCAGTTGATCTCTTTTTGCTATTTTTAAACACGAGCAGTAAATGTTTAGAAGCTATAGAAGCTTCTATAGGTAACTTGTGAATTAAAGTTTAAATTTTTTGATTTGTGTTCAGATATGTAGCATTTTTTATTCATTACCGTATAGTCATACTAAAAAAGCTGTACTTTTCCTGTCATTGAGAAGTCTGAGCTGTTATTCATAAAAAATGTAATGCTACAGTTTTATCTCTCTATCAGACATATTCAAAAATAGTTTTGTACTGTTGAGCGAGTGGCTAAAGTGCATATAAGCTATTTTCTGGTAACTGTTTCTTGGCTTTGTAGTTTATTTGCAGATTATCAGAAGTGTCTGTAAATTTGACAGACTATGGAAAGCAATTTGATTATTTTAGGAAAAAAGGTTTAGTCACCTGGTAGGGAAACTGTGTACTACTATATAAAAAAGCAGGTTAAAAGTTGTTGCGTGCAATAACCTGGTGATCAGCTTGTTGCATAAAAAGATACATTAGCAGAGATTTGTTGTATTTCACCTGCATTTTGCACACTAAATAGTCATGTTTCCATCAACCTTTTTTATAGCACATTTTGAGGCGTAGCATTAAAAGACTGATGGAAACATCAACATTTGAATCAACTTACTAAATTTCTCAAAAAAAAGCTCACTGAAGGTGGTTTCTGACTTTTGAAAAATGTAAATCTGCAAAAGAGGAGATGGAAACCCATTTTTTCAAATAAATTCTGATGTCGCTAATATTTACCTTCTATGACTGATCAGCAGGTTGAATGCAGCATTAAAATCACACCTGTCTCTCATTGTCAGTGGATGGCGTCATTACTACTAGTTGATATGATAAATTAAGTACAACTTGCCAAATTGCAATAAATTCATTAAAACCCTCGGTTCAAAGTTAGCTCGTAAAATTAGCATGAGTTAGCAAACGTAAAGTCATCGTATTGAGACATTAGTCTTTGTATGGCCTTGTTAATTTGATGGGTGAAATCTAATTAGCATTTTTATGTTTTCTACTTTTTAAAAGTTTGTTCAAAATTTGCATCACACTTGGATGGAAACACAGCTACTGTCACCATATACATGATAAAAGCTTTGAAAGTTCTCTGCTATAGAAAAGCATCCACCAGCATGACCATGTCAACATCATGTTTTATTGTGGGATGTCCTTAGGGTGTGGTGCAGCAAAAGTTGCCTTCTACACATAATGTTCCCTATTTCAGCTAAAAAATTTTGTTTTTCTTCCATTTGCTTCAACCTGAGAACAGATCTTTAAACTGATAGTGTCTTAGACAGATTATAACATTTTTACTGATTTTTCAAGCACCTTTGATTTTTACATTTAAAAAAATGTAAAAAGAAATTATTGTTAAATAATAATAAATTATGATTATCAATCACCATGTTTTGACATTGCCTGTGGTGTCCCTCAAGGGTCAGCATTGGGACCAATACGGTTTATTCTCTACATAAATAACACACGTAAAGTTTCAGAAGTATTCAAGTTATTTTGTTTGCAGATGATACAAATATTTCATTTATAGGTGAATGCTTATATTACATCACAGTTGAATAAGCTAAATAAATAAAAATACTTTTTTGACAAAAAGAAATTGTCCTTGAATGTGCAGAAAACGAAGTTCAAGTATTTTGAAATTATTTTTGCTATTGATTACCTCTACATTTTCTGCTGGGTGTTTTTTTTATCAGCTCTTCGGGTTGTTACATCAATTAAGCCAAACACAGCTGGATTCTAAGACGCTGGAATGCTGAAAACGTTTCTACATATATATGTCCATTCATTTTATTGTACCTGATGCTGATGATCATTCGGTCGGTAATAATGAGGACCAGGTTTAGGGTTAGGTTTTCAGTTTATCCACTGGGACAAGAATTCCAGCTTATCTCTAGAAGCCTACTCATCTATCAAGATAACACATTAAAGGTTAGTGTCTGTCTTTGTAGATTATTCTTTTTGTTGTGTATATAAAAGTGCATGTAATGCACTTTTGTATAAGCGTAAAGAGTATTTTCAAAGCATGCAAAAGCTGCACTAATTCTTTCAGTTCTTGCCTACCTTTAAGTTATTTTATGAGACAGTTATGAACTCAAACTAAACTCCTAGGACAGACCAAGATGATTTAGCATGCCCTGAGGAACTAGACTCAATAACTTCCTTCAAAAACAAGAATATACTGGGGTCCTTCTAGCATTTTTAGAGCAAAGGTGAGTGATAAATCTTTCAAAGAAAAATTTTTACAGATTAGGTTTGCTGTTAAGTAAAGCTACTTTTAATGTAAAGAAACTAACACTTTTATTGTGTAATGACCTTTTAGATTTCAGTTGTAATCCAGCTTTGAACATGACACTTTTTGGTGTTCTTTTTACTGTCTCCGTTGTGTCTTTCCTCTGATTCTTCATATAGCATTTCAGGGCAGATGAAAACTATCAACACATGAATGCAGGAGGACATGATAGAGGATCCACCAAAGAAAATCTATCCTGATCTAATCCAGTTTAATAATTTAATAAACTTTCATAACCTTAGGATTAACTTCAAATGTTGAAGTTGTTTACTTGGGTTTGGCACTTCAAAGAAAGAGTCGTGTTTTTGCCAGAAGACACTGGCATAAAACATATCATAAAACATCAAAAAAATCAAAAACAGGTTTTAACTCCATAAAAATATTGGCATTGTTTTAAAAATGTTTTACTCTGTGCATGAACCACGGGGCATGTGAGAGGCTGCTTAAAAGGTAGTCATGTTTGTCTGGGAATAAAAAAAGTCTGAATCCAAAGGGTTATATCTAATGAAACAAATATAAATAGAGGGCACTCTGGGATTATGAGCTGTTTTTTTCAGGTGATTGTGGCAAGTTCTTTAGTGCCTAAAGGGAAAGGTAGTCATTTCTATATTGGCTGCTACCTAAAGGGATAGTTAAAAAAGCCCTCAGACAGACTGCAAATATCTCCCACAAATCCTTCATCATAATGCAAAGTCGGAGTATATCTTATTAATATCTTGTTAAAAAAGGTTTGTTCTTAGAGGTAGGAAACTCAGCAGCCAGATATATTATGCAATTATGCTTTGTGTTGGAAGAGCACAGATAAAGTAGAAATCGTCTTAAATAGGAGGGGCTCTCAAAATATCCACACATTCTAGTTCAGTGAGGATTCTTATATGACAGCCTCCAAATACAACCAGATATACAGAAGCTCACGTACTCCCATTCTTGTCTACTATACATATTGAGGACCAAGTGTTGCCTCCCACTGACTTCCATTGATTTTCAGTCATGTTCTCCTTTTTTATGTCCTAATCCCAACAATAATCCTAAACCTATGGTTTAAATGCAAGTTTTAAGCCTAGAAAGTAAAGACCATTAAAATGTCCTCACTCTGGTACAAACAGTCCTCAGTTTGATGTTGATGTAACTAACAAGTTCAACTCAATTTACAACATGAAACAAATTATATGGATGGAATTCACCCAGAACGGCATTTTCAAACATTTAATTCTATTAATTATGACTATTTGCGGCTCATAGCTAAAGAAAATACAGCATTTAAGTTTAGAATATTATATCAGATCAATTTAAAAATCATCCTGTTTTAAACAGAAATGTGGATTTAATGAGGAGTATGTTTTATTATTCATCATAATCCTTAAAGTGAGACTTTGCTGTAAAGTAGGAAAAACGGTCTTTATATTTAGTTTTTCACCCACATAATTGAGGTTTTTATTTTTGATTTTCATTCAGTTCTGATAAAAATCTGCTCTCTCTTAAAAGCCTACTTGTTTGCAATCTTTTTATCAGAGTTTCTCTGATCAGTCTTGAACTTTAGACATTCTGATGTATTTACAATCTTTCATGATTTCTGAATACGCGACTGATGTATGTAACACAAATCACCCAAACTACAGGACAGACATGATGGTTTGAAGAATTTGGTCTGGAAGACAGATATGGAAAAAATAGGCATCTAAAAAGCCCCATCAGATTAAGTTACCCCCCACCACCACTACACACACACAAACAACCACCATTTCTCTTTCTGCCTCATGCATCAAACCTTTCTATGCTGGATTAGGATGCTGATGGGGATAGGTCTGCTTGATCATTTTAGTATCTTTATGAAAATAAAGCTGAGGCTTTTCATTTGTCATCATGCAGTCAAAAAGATTTATTGTAAAATCCTGTATTGGGGGTCCATCAGATGCATTTGTACTGTCAGAAAAATAAAAGAAACAAAGCAGCCAGTAATGTCAACAGAGGTTGTTTACTTATAAACGTTTTAAGTGATCTAGGGTGAAAAAAAATCATTACTATCCTGATTATTTCAAAAACATTTTTTCAAAAACAGAGACCATCTTCTCACTTCCTGACAAGTGGAGGAAAAAAATCAAGGGGTGATAAGATTTTTAGCCAAGACATGGATCTTAACTTAAATAATTGTTACGGCTGACTGCACTATGACATTTATCATCAGAGAGTAGGGGAGTAAATTGGTTCAGTTATTTCATATTTGGTCTGAAAGGGTCAAAAAGCATCTTTTTTGTTGGTTGTTCTTTATTTAAGGTACAATTCTATGCATTGCTGCATTAAAGAAGCAAAAAGCAAAAAAAAAAAAAAACAATATTGGGCATTAGACAGTTATAGACATTAAACATTTGCAAGGCACATAAGCCAATTAACCTAGAATATATGACTTTTGACTGCAGGACGAAGCTGAAGTTATTGAAAGAAAATCACCAGCCCATGCCCTGGGATAAAACAGAAACTTCACACACAAAGGTCAAATCTAGGATTCAGTTTACTGCTGTTGCTGTGCGACATTATAGCTTATGATGTCTAGAGTCTTCCAAACGTTTGCAAGAAGTCCGTACGTGTATGGCTAAAGCAGTAAACTTGACAAACAGAAACAAAATCCTGTTTCCTTATAGCTGGAATGAGGTAGAGAAAAGAAATGATTGTCAGGCAAGTACACAGACATGTACACCGTTAGTGTGCATGGACTTAATAAAGAATTGTTAAATTATAATGTTTAGAAAGCAGATTTTGTTCAAAGCTAAAAGCAGGATTTAGATTGGAATACAGATTTAAAAGGCCAAGCACTGCTGTGACTGATTATGCACTTGCTCAACACACTCAAAATAACCCATTGTAGATTTTATTACAAAGCATTGATAACTACTCTTAAATCTTTCTAAATTAGAGGATTTGTGTGGGTATTTTTTGGACTCAAATCTAAGAAATGTTACTACAGATGAATTTGTTAAAAAGCAACAACAAGAAAAAAAAAGCAAGCTATGTTTTAGCAGGCTATGTGGGCTTTTTAGAGCCATCAATGGTTGAAAGGATTACCAGCTGCGTCAGAGCAGTTTGGCTGGCTTTTGACTTTCCCCTTTACTTTAGAGATTAGCAGTAATACTGCTGGAGCTTTGGGAATTCAAGAGGTGACTTGTCTGTGCTGCTTTCAGCATCCAGATGTTAACAACAAAATATCTAATGGGTTCTATGAATAAAAAAGGCAGATATAATTTGGTCCATAATGGCACAATAGCATAATATTCACCATCATCATTATTGTTGTCTGTTCTTTTGGTCCTTGATCTTGTGACTGGAGATTTATTCAGATCTGCCTAACAATGTATGGGAGTTGTGAAAAGGCTGTATTTCCAGTCCAGCAGATCACAGGGATAAAAACAACAACAAAACCTAAAGGCATTTATAGCTGTTTCTGATCTCACCTCAGGAAAACTTCTGTCACCATGAAACCACGGCAGAATGAAGCACAGTGAGGCGAAGCCGAAAAAATGAAAACATTAACCAAAACCTGTCATCTCACAGAATTATATATGTGTTTAGTTTTTACTCATTGATGAAAGCCAAAGGGAATTTGAAAATGATGTGCTGTGATCTGCAATGGATTTTGAACAACATACGTAGCAGTGGCTAGGAATATCAGGAGGTCACTATGCTAACTGAACCAGCAACAAGATGCAGGCTGCTTCCTCTTCCTACCTCCTTCCTTTTTGCTAACACTTTTTAGATAGTATCATAGCGACTGCCGTAAGGGCATCTGATTTTACTTGCGTGTCCTTACCATCAACTGTCATTGTACTATTCAGAAGAAGCCCAGAACCTTTTATCCTGAAAGTTTGGATTTAAAAATATATGTGTAAAGCTGTGTTAAAATCCTCAGAGATCTTTCAAAACGTGGGTATAATGCCAAAATCTAGCTACAGATTCATCATGGCAATTGCATCTTTATGCTTTTTGATATATGGTGGGGCAGAGATTCAGGTAATGAAAATCAAATGAAAGTGGGGATATAGTAAAAAAAATTAGCAACGGAAAAAAAATCATATTTAGTTCTATGTTTCTTTCTGGAAGTTTCTCTAAACTCCAAGTTAAAATTGTCAATGTTTCTTCCATAGTAAATAACCTTCACTGACATGAATCCAGAATAATATAGTTTTGGTTATAATTTCCATTTTTACTTTGAAAAAGAAGGTAATTTAACAAAAAAAAATCTGACAAAGAGCAAATGAAACCAGGGAGAGTGGGAAGAGTAGCTAGAAATTGCACTTGAGTAGGTATAACATTTTTTTTTAAATATTAATAAAACAATAGAGAGACAAAAATATTAAATAATGTATAATAATCGGGTATTTTAAAGATCACAAATATAACAAAAATAACAAAGGAAAAACATATTTCTAAAGTAACAAACCAAGCAGGAGAAACACTTTTCTAATACATTTTTTATTCAATATAAAAAATAAATCAATATTTAGAGCACTTAATGTATTTACAGTGAATTAGAAAAGTATGTCCAAGCAACAAATGGTTCCATAAGGTAAGGTAAGATAGAAATAACAAAGCAACAAAGGTTCTGTAAATATAAGTATCACTTCAACATAAGATTTAGGTGTGTCTCTGGTGTATTCATGGTGAAAACAAGTGTTTTTATACATTGTTGTTACACATGTAGGTTAGAGTAACGGGAAATGATGATCATGTAAGAAAAGTAATGTGTTATACTAACAGTAAGTAAGATTGAAAAGAACAGAACAATAAAACTACTCTTCAATAACACTTTACCTTAGGGGAACTAATGCCAGAGAATAAAAGGACAAGATGCAACACATTTAGGATCACACACTGGAGACACAAAGAAATACTTTATGATTATTTGAGGTTATATATGTTAGTTTAGGTCAAATAACTTAAGAATCTTTTTACATATAAGCCTTATAGTAAACCTTAGAACTGAGAAGTTAATGAGTGATGATCTTACAGTAGCATCACTGTTTCCTCTTCCACTCTGCAAAAATCCATCTACTATTTTCACTTAACACTCTTTAGATGGATGTCAGTAAAAACTGTCTCAAATGGCTATGTGATCCCATGAGTTACATGTTACATGGTTTTGAATGTGTTTTCTCAAACATGTATCATTTCTGGTTATATCAAGCTTTCGCAGCTTCCCGCAGTTCTTATAAATCATTGTTGCAAACGCTACGTGTACTCCTCCATATGTGGTTAAGTGTGCTATGACTACAAATCTCTACCTTGATTCTCTCCAGGGAGTATTTTCCCACGTTCTGAGGTTTTTCCACATGGAAAGTGCTTCTTTTTAGACATGGCCTGTTTTGTCTTAAAAAGAACAGCAGTAGCTGCATAACACCAAAGTAATTTCACAATTAATACCTATTTAAGCATCTGCTTGGATCTCAGCTTAAGTTTTCAAATAATCTCTTGTCTAATAACCTATACAGGTAAAGAAAAACTTTGAAGAAATGGTGCATTGTATTTCTAAATGGGTATGAAGAATCAAGCCATTGTTTCCATGTTTCAGGTGATGGACACCCTAAAGAGAGCAGTCCTTTTATCAACAGCAGCGCATCCTTGGATACTGAAAAGACTCAGCAATACGACGGCAAGAGCATGGCTCTATTTGAGGTGGGGGTTGAGTTCAGTAACCTGCAACATTTCTTTGCTTAAAATGAATAGTTTTTAACTAATGTGTTCTTGTTTGGGATGTAGGAGGAGATTGATACCAGTCCAATGGTTTCTTCTCTGCTCAGTTCTCTGGCTAACTACTCCAACCTACCGACTGGCAGCAAAGAGCATGAAGAGGCTGAGAATGAGGAGGGGGCTCGGCCATCTAAAAAACCTGTAAAGGTAGAACAATGCAGTAGTATTAGTAGGAAGAGAAATCCTTCACATGTTTTTTTATTTTTCTTATACTTTATACGTTAAAATCTTTCCAAATAATTCTTGTGTGAATATTTTTGTTATTTTTTTTCTAATTTGCTATTATTCAATTATTGAAAAGGTTTCCAAGTAAAAGAGAAAATAATAATATTACATTTGTGTGTATTAAGGACATGATAGAAATAAAGTAATAGTTCACCTTTTTGAGTAAACAGTATAGTTTGTTACACCTGTTTTGAATGAACCAACAGTTGTTGCACTAGCAGCTAGCAAGGAAGCTAAGTGCTTCCTCCACTTGTTCATTTCTGGGATGTCATTTTTAAAATATTACGTAGGATTCATGCTAAAAGTGTACATTCACCAAAATTGCATACTTCCCAAAAAGCGATCCTGATTTAAAAAAACTATATTGACACACATATCTCCATCAGTTCTATTGTGAAGTAGTACTGACTTATATGTTTAATGGGAAACACTGAATTTTATCGATTTCTGTTCCATATGTTTTTTAGTTACTTTTTAGATTATACCTAAGCTCCTTCTTAATTAACTGTTTTTTTTAACTCATTTAAGCTTTAATCATCACAGGTCTTGGCTTTCAATGTTGTTTTGTGGTACTAATCACATTGTTCTTCATGAACAGACATTGCAAAAGTTGTAGATGAAAAAAGCTTTGCTCAATATATTTTACAATGAACATCCAGAATTTAAAATAAGCACATACAATAATTACTTTTATAAAACAGAATGTCAGAAATAGCTGGTCAACATTTGGTATTTTCACATTACATGAGATCATAACTATAATAAAAATATTTGCCCACATTTGCGTTTGGCTTGGTCATAATATCTTATATGATCCCTAGAGCTCAGCTGGAGATAGGATTGAAATCAGAGAAGCATGTCATTTCATCATTTCAATTCTTTGTGAAATATTAGATGTATATAAGTGCAACACATGAAAGCACTTGACTTTAATTTTCCCCATTTTTTACGGTGTGCTCTTTCCAGGCCCCCCAGCTGGGCACTTTGATGGGAGTCTACTTGCCGTGCATCCAGAATATTTTTGGAGTGATCCTTTTCCTGAGGATGACATGGATGGTCGGGATTGGAGGAGTCTTCGGCTCGTTCATAATCGTCTTTATGTGTTGCTCTACGGTATGTTAAACTGCAGATGTTCATGCTGTGGTACATCTGTTGTCTGATGGAAAAGTTCTTTCTTTTTAAAACAAGTAACACTTGGGAGACATTTTTCTATCCATAAAAATACAGCTGTTTCTTTTCTGACACAGTACACTTAACCTGCAGATGTCCTTATCCAGCATATTCTTTAAGTATCTATTGACAAATATCTAATGCACTGTTGTTAACTAAATATCTAAGAGCACAAATACAAAGCTGACAATGGTCTAAAAACGAAACATTGCTACAAAAAGCTTAACCCTGTATATTTTAATCAAATAAGACTAACCACAGATTCTGTTTTATTGCCGACTGAGCCTTTTAGTACGACTAAATAAAACTTGTCATTCTTCTTTGCTGTTTGTTGCTGTTTTCAGACCATGCTCACAGCCATTTCTATGAGTGCCATTGCAACAAATGGAGTTGTACCAGGTAAGAATCTATTGAATATGAGTTACTACAACCTTTAATTTCCCTTTGGGATGAATAACGTATTTTTGAATTGAATTTGAATGTCCAGGGATATGCAGTACCTTAAAAAAAATATTTATTTTATCACATTACAACAAAAATCTTCACTGTACTTTATAGGGATTGTATGATAGATCAACAAAAAGTACAGCCTAATTACTGTAGAAGGCAGTTTTCACTAAATATAATGGTACACATATATGTATAAACCCTTTTACCCAAAACCAAGATCCAGTACAACCATTTTTTAGTAGCTATCTAATCGGTAAACATAGTTCTGTTTTGTAATTTCATCTAGTATAAATTGAGTTGTTTTGTCCAGGCCTTAAAAACTTTTCTGAGAATATCAGAGAACAAACACTGTCATAAAGACCTAGGAACAAATCTCAAAGGTTAGTGATGAAGCTGTGGGAAAGTCAGTAAAGGAAGTAAGCTAAGGTTATTAAAACAGTGTCCCATGGTTTCAATATCTTACTGACTATTCAGTCAATAGTTCAGAAAAAGAAGGATTGTACAGCAAGTGTAGGGAAGAAGAGCTGTAATTAGAAAAGACCCAAGAGGCCATCATTAACCTAGGAGGAGCTGCCGAAATCTGTAGTTTATGTGTGATAAACATTTTAATTGCAACAAGAGGTAGTTCTGTAAATCAATGGCTCCAGGGGAGAAGGGAAGTTTCTTGTTTTAGTATAACAAATATAAAACATTTCAAATGGCATGAACACTTTTACAGAGGAATATTTTAATGAGTCTGAAGGATGAAAAGACTAAGCCTAGTGTGTGTTTGTTACCCACAGCTGGTGGTTCATATTATATGATCTCTCGCTCCCTGGGACCAGAGTTTGGTGGAGCTGTGGGGATCTGCTTCTATCTAGGAACCACCTTTGCTGGGGCCATGTATATTCTGGGTTGTATTGAAATTCTGCTGGTGAGTGCATCCAAATACCAAAAATGTTCAATATCTTTTTTTTTCAAAAACGGGAGTGCAACTTTTCTTGGAAAAAAAAGATAATTTCCACAATGTTGCATCTCATTTTAAAAAGTTAGAAAAAATCTACCAAGTTTCAAAATGCTGTTAAGCAGCATTTTCAACCATTGGTCCACAGCTGAAGGGAAACAGCTGAAGTTTTGCACACATGATTTTAATATGGACCAACATCTTAGAAAAGAGAAGGAACACAGAAAATAAAATAGCAAGTATGTGACTCAGTGAGACTCTTGGCTAATTAATCAACATAATTACTTGCAGGTGCATCTCTAAACTACAAAGAAAGCAGATTGTTTTATATATATATATATGTATATATATTATAAATGTTTCAAATAGTTAATTATTAAACTGAACCTTTTAAAAAAATAGGTTTCCAATCACATTAGAGAATAATTAGTATTTTTGTAAAACATTGCATTTATTTTCAGACTTTACTTTTTGCTGTGCAGGCTTTTCATTTAAAACTTTGAAAGTAAATATTTTAGCAAAATATTTAAAGAACAGTTTTAATTGAAACTGCTCAATGAAAGATGCTTTTAATACTTTTGTAAGTAGTTATAGTATATATATATATATATATAAAATTTAATGTTCTATCATGTTAATGTTTTTATAATGACGTTTTTTTTTTCCTTTTTCTTTTCCTCTGTACATTCCTTCAGATTTATATTGTCCCACAGGCAGCCATCTTTAAAATTGAGGGCCTGGAGGGTCCAGAAGCGGAGATTGCACTCCTCAATAACATGCGGGTGTATGGAACCCTTGTGCTGAGCTTCATGGCAATAGTGGTGTTTGTCGGGGTCAAATATGTTAATAAGTTGGCACTGGTCTTCTTGGCCTGTGTTATCCTATCTATTCTGGCAGTTTACGCTGGGATCATCAAGACTGCTCTTGAGCCTCCTGTCTTCCCGTAAGTATGTCTTTATATTTTTTGTAACTTTACATTCTGAATTAAAAAATATTGCATTCTGTTGTCGTGTTCTTACTTTGCAGTGTTTGTCTCCTTGGAAATCGAACGCTTCTCTCTAAATCATATGACATCTGTGCAAAGGTCATTGAAATAGACAATGAGACAATCACCACCCAGATGTGGAGGTCATTCTGTGATTCTGATTCCCTCAATGCAACATGTGATGAGTATTTCATCAACAACAATGTCACAGAGATACAGGGCATCCCTGGGGTCAATAGTGGAATCCTTGCTGGTGGGTTGTGTTGAACATCTGCACCACAGTTTCATGATTGCTCTGAGGACTCAGGTTTTTCAACTCATCCTTATCTCACAGAGAACCTGTTTGGAAACTATCTGGAAAAAGGTATGATCCTGGAGAAGCGTGGAATCTCATCCAATGTGGATCCTGATATTCCAACCACCAACTCCAACCGCTATGTTGTGGCTGACATCACCAGCTTCTTCACCCTGCTGGTGGGGATCTATTTCCCATCGGTCACAGGTGACTCATCCAACAATATTTCAGCCTAGGTAAAATATTTAGAGACTATTTAAAGGGTAATATCAATTCCTTCATAACTTACACCAAATTTGATCACACAAAAGTCAAGTGTTCCTCCATGTTAACAGGACACCTTGGGCGTTGTGAAAAAAAAGAGTATGAAAAAAGGCTATTAGTGTAGTTAATCAAGACTTGGTAGTAAGTTGGATCTACCTGACAGACAGAATAACAAAACTCTAAGGAGTGACAGTGCTAAACTGTGCTGAGGCCCCTATTTGGGACAACTTTACTCATACCTTGAGAAAAGTTTATCTCATGTTCTGTGGGTGACTGGGGACATTGAATAAGGCTAGGAAGTGATTGGCACTCTGTCATGGTGCACACCAATGAATCCATTGGGTGCTATAGAAGCAATCAAGATGGCGGAAGAGACCTTCAGGGTTTTGTTGTCTCTGGACACCTAAAGCGGCTGGCCAGGTGACCAGGGGGACTGATACTAGATGGTCGAAGAGCCCGGGACTTCTGTTTTAGGAGAAGTCAAAAATGTTGGTTTATTAATGCAGTAGACAATGTTAGACCTGAAGAATTTGTGGCAAACCTCTCAAATACTCAGAAAGCATGGGCTATCTCAAGTTGTGCTTGGTTTAGAAGGGGGAGTACAGATCCAAACATAGGAAAGCATCAAGTTGTTACAGGGAACTCAGTGGAAGTCTAGTCTGTTTGGATTCCTATGGTTAATTTCTTCATCCACTCATGGTGCCCTACTCTGGGGCCAGGTTCCCCTAAAGATGCTGAAGGTTGTAGACATTGTGTGGTTTTAATTTCATTTCATTCAAAGTCAGACCTATTTTAAGTACGACTTAGAAGCCAACAGGGATGTCACTTGTCTCCAGTCTTTTGTTTTACATGTTTGGGAAGGTTAAGCCACACATGGGCCAGCTCGCTCATGGATGACAATTGTTCTCACCTGCATGGATTAAAAAGGCAGTAAGTCTAAAAAAAGGTTTTTTGACTAGAAGCCTCAAATAGTTATTTGAGAACAGCTCCAATTCTCTAGAAAATGTTTTGAGCACAATTATTGCAGAACAGTAAAAAAAAACAAAAAAACATTGAGTTGCAATAAAAAAAAAACTGACTAACATAACATAAGCAAACCAAGTTACCATCATCAGGATTTTCTTACCGAGGCGATTAATGAAGGATTAAGTGAAAAACTTAACTATGTGTGAGTCAAAACCTTGAGTATTTAAAGCATGAATCTCTTAACACTTAACTATGGTACTTTAGGGATCATGGCTGGCTCAAACCGTTCTGGTGACCTTCGAGATGCCCAGAAGTCCATCCCCATTGGTACCATCGCAGCTATCACTACCACCTCCACTGTGTGTATCCTTAAACGATCAAACTGTGACCACAAGGAAACGTGGATTTAAACATGTCAGATGACAGTAAATTTTGGGGAAAAAAACACTCTCCATCATATGCTGTTTCTTAACTTTTCCTCCAAAGATATGACCTGCGTGGTCCTGTTTGGTGCATGCATTGAGGGAGTAGTACTAAGAGACAAGTAAGTTTGACTGTTTTTCACTTTTAATTTGATCGTCAGCATCACATTTTTTCTCTTGCACTCATTAGCACATGTGGTATAGCTTTGATTTTGCCTCCTTCCTCCAGGTTTGGTGAAGGTGTTAATGGTAACCTGGTGATTGGAACCCTGGCATGGCCCTCCCCCTGGGTCATTGTGTTTGGCTCTTTCTTCTCCACCTGTGGTGCAGGACTCCAGAGTCTGACTGGAGCTCCACGTCTTCTTCAAGCCATTGCAAGAGACGGCATCATCCCCTTTCTCAGAGTTTGTATAACAATTTGTTTTCCTAAAGGTTCAGTTTGTTTACCTTCTCCTATAATGCAAAAACAAAGTTAGCAAGGATTTAAAATCTTAAATGATGTGTAATTTTTTTTTACTGGTAATTCCTTTAGGTTTTTGGACACGGTAAAGACAATGGAGAGCCAACCTGGGCGCTGTTACTAACAGCTAGTATCTGTGAAATCGGTATCATCATTGCCTCCCTTGATTCAGTCGCTCCCATCCTGTCTATGTAAGGATACAAGCATTGATTGATTTTTTAAAAGATGTTGCAGGTACTTACTGTCTTCTTCTTTTACTTCTGTTTTCCTTTGACGTTAGGTTTTTCTTGATGTGCTACATGTTTGTCAATCTTGCCTGCGCCCTGCAGACTCTTCTGAGGACACCGAACTGGAGGCCACGCTTTAAATTCTACCACTGGTAATTGTTGAAGGCTTTATTGTCATTTTAAGAAACCTTTTGTTTTAAGAGTTTTGTCGTTTTTGATTACAGTAAATATTAATTTCATAAACAAATCTAAACTATTTATGAAAAGTATGAACAAAAGAGGAGATAAGGAAGTCAGGATCACAAATAATGACAATATGTTGTAGACTCTAAAGAGATTAAAATACAGCTTTAAATGTTTGTAACTTGAATGTAAGTACATGAAATTGAGATTTGTATGGTGATTTGTTTATTTAGGATGAGAGAGTGAGGAAATGAAATGTTCATACCTAACAAACTAGCACGCCACAAAATTGTTTAAAAGTACTCTCGGACAGGCACAGTCTTAATGTAATTCCCCAAAACTAATTTAAAAAAATTACATTATGGACGCCTTAATCTCTGTAATTTATGTGCCTGTACCGACTTGCATGGTTACTCTAATGTGGCCAGGCATGTGTCACCGCTGCCAATTCTCCAGTCAACTGTACCATCAAAATACTACATGTTACATTGAGAGTGGGATACAGGGATTGTGCCAGTTTAACATTTCTTAACACAAACAGTCTGTTTTACTCATGAGTGTTTAACTGCCCAACAAATAATGCAGCTGTCAAAGCGTTATTCTGAGGACATCTCTGACATGTCAGCAAAAGTCTGACTTAGCCTGGTTTTACTTTTCACACGTCATTTATGCTAAAGAGTCACTTTGACCAAAAGCAAAGCAATTTTACAGCTAATTATTGTGGGACTGGAGGTAAACTGAGATTATTGATTTATATTAATTCCACCCTCTCTAAAACCAGTAATTTAATCTGCCAAATGGTAATTCATCAATCTTCTTCAGTCTTCAGGTAAATGGATTTTAAGTCCTCCTGGATTTCACCCTCAGTGTCTTTCAATGCCATTTTAACAAAATCATTGAGTCTGCTTATTTCCTCTAACGATCCATAAACTCTTTCACTCAGTCACAATTCCACTTCCGTCCTCATCTATTGTTTGATCACCTGCTGTCTTGACTGACGTAAATCTCCCCAATATACCCCTGAATAAGCATCAAATGGTTGAGAGCTCTGCTGCCCACATCATCATCCTGACCACTACATTACCTCCATTCTACAACAGCTACACTGACTCCATATCAAATTCAGAATCCATTATAAATAGCTTCTCCTTACTTTTAAACCATCTACAACTTGCCACTCTTTATTTGTTTGAGTCCCTCCTCATTCACAGACCCTCTGGTCCATCTTTTCCGTTCGCTTCCCTGATTGTCTCAGCGCCATGCAGGGCAGAGCTTTCTTCTTTCAACTGCCATTAGACATTTGCAATTCTGTAATATTCTATGGTTTGGGTTAAATTTCTGTTTTGTTAACTTTTTGAGGTCGTTGTTGTTGTTTTTTTAAGCTGTTGTTTTAGATTATCTTGTAAAGTGTCCTTGAAATAACTAACTTCAAATGAAACGCAGTATCATCATGATCTGTGGACATTAGTAGACATTTTGTATTGGCAGATGCTGTAAGGTCTAATGTGAAAAAGTCTATTTTACAAACATACAAACTTTGTGCTCATACACATCACCTACAGGTAATCTGTGATCTGTCTAATAACTTTCTGCTGAAACTACTGGTCAAAGATATGACACAAAATGTGTCATATCCTCTTGATTCATGTTTGTTTTTTTCCTTCCCTTTATTCCAAGAGTTCATCTGTCAAATAATCATGACCCTTTTTCATAGAGGGCATGACCAATAAGACTATTTTTGGATCCATGCTGTCAAACCTATTTACAGTATGTCATACTGTTAAAATATTTGGAATTTCTGGTTCAGCAATATCCCATTTGGCCTTTAAAAGCAATGAACAAGAATACATTTTTGTTTTTAAGTTATACATTTGACTTTCTGTCACCCACAGGGCTCTGTCATTCCTGGGTATGAGCCTGTGTCTGTCGCTCATGTTCATTTGCTCCTGGTATTATGCCATAGTTGCCATGGGTATTGCTACCTGCATCTACAAATATATTGAATTCTGTGGGTGAGTAGTCATTATGAGACCATGTGTCCTATAATTAATGGTGAAGGTTTTTAAAGGTATCGAAGTGACCAAAAACTATGCATTGATGGTAAAATAAAGCAATATACACCAAGACTTCATCTTGATAGTGTTTACTTAGCCCTATTTGATCCAAAGGCAAATAGACTCACATCACTCACTTCACTAAGCGCCAGCATTCATATTTTATTGCAAGTGCTACTTGTTTATCCCTCACGGCATCATAATATTTCTTTACACTTTTTTACACTTTATCTTGGACTTTTGGCTTTTCTTTTCACATCTCCACTGGGAGTTGCTTTGTTATATTATGTCTTTATTTACTCATTGAGCAAGTGCACAATATTGTACTTTCAGTCAGGCTTTATTATCATAAACACTAAAAAAACTCAACTTTAATAGTAAAGCAAAATCAAAGTTAAAAACGCAGACATTAAATATAGAAAATTAATTTTTTAATCATAAAGTCTGTGAATGCAACCTAAGCGAGTTACTGTTGTAGAAATGTGTAAGGTCACAGTACGTGATCAAGCATCTTCAAGATTACAATAATATTTTTGTTCAAAGTATTGCAATGCTTTAAAAAGGTATTTTGCTAACTGTTGTGGTGTGGTGAAACAGAGCTGAGAAAGAGTGGGGTGATGGCATACGAGGAATTTCTCTAAGTGCTGCACGATTTGCACTGATGAGGCTGGAGGAGGGACCACCACACACCAAGAACTGGAGGTCTGTTTAGTCCTAGGATTTCCTTATGAGGATGTATAAAAATAAATCAACTTGAAACCTATTTACTATTTGATTCTGGTTTTTATTTTTGATGAATTTGTTTTGATGTTGTGATACTCGACTTGTTTTAAGGCCACAGATCCTGGTGCTGGTAAACATGGATGCTGAGCAGAATGTGGAGCAACCCCGCCTGCTATCTCTGACCAATCAGCTTAAAGCAGGAAAAGGTCTGACCATCGTAGGCACTTCTGTTCAAGGAACCTTCCTAGACAGCTATACAGAGGCCCAGCGAGCAGATCAGGTATTTTACTCTCCTTTCATAAATCTGCAGCTTTTCCACCCTCATGGTTAACAGTTATAAAGGTTAATTTCCACATGCTGATGTTTGTATGCAGTCTTTGCGTAAACTGATGGAGACCGAGAAGGTGAAAGGTTTCTCTCAGGTGGTCGTCTCCTCAAATATGAGAGATGGGACGTCCCATCTGATACAAGTTGGAGGACTTGGGGGTCTGAAGCATAATACTGTGATGGTCAGCTGGCCTCAGAACTGGAAGCAGCCTGAGTGCTACCAGCACTTCAAGAACTTTATCGGTATGATAAGATATTGTTCAAATCTGCATAGTTTGGATGTTTGACCAGTTTTCAGTGTAAAGTTTGGAGCTTCTATAGAAAATTGTATTCTATATTATGTAAATACAGTAAGTACAAATATTCAGTTTATTCTTATAATTTATTGTTCACAGTAAAGCTAAGTAAGTGTCTCAGATCACAATTTTAACAGTAGTGATTTACAATAATACATCCATTTTATTTCTTAATCCCATTTATTGCAAATACAAAATCCTAAAAAGATCTCAAAGGACCTAGGAATGATTTTATGTAGCCACTTGGACAAATTCGCACAAATTGTGCTGCTGCTACATTAATTCATTTGAAATGCAATTATCTTAGAGAAATGGCAAAATTTTAGCAACTAAAATTCTGAAGGAGGTTTTACATTTAAACAGTCAAATAGTTAAACAAGTCTACAAAACTATTTCTTTAGCCGTCCTTTATCCTGGTTTTATATCTTTTTCCTAATAACTAACCTTTATTGTTCCATCTTAATTCTGATTTTATTGTTTGCTTTTAGCCGTACAGCGCGTGTAGTTCTGATGCCATTTGCTTGAAAAAGATGTTAATAGACTTTTTAATTCTTTTTAGAGATAGTTATTGAGAATAAGGGGACTGATGTTTAATCAGATTTGAAATGTATTATCAGCATCCCAAAGCACTATTGGCATATAAAGTCATCGATTTAGCTTCATTATAAGACCTATATTAATTGAGTCGAATGAAAGGATGAAAATGTTACAAATCCTTCATTATATCTTTCTTCTTCTTCTGTTTTTAGAGGTTGTAAGAGAGACGACCATAGCTAGTTTGGCCCTTTTGGTTCCTAAGAATATTTCCAGTTATCCATCCAATGGAGAGCGCTTCACTGAAGGCCATATAGACATGTGGTGGATTGTCCATGATGGAGGCATGTTGATGCTTCTGCCCTTCCTTCTCCGCCAGCATAAGGTGAGAATTAACACCTTATATACTTCAGATGAGATAAAATTGCTGTGTGGAGAGAGGTAGTCTATTATATGTTAGTGAGGTTAGTTCAAAACAGAACATTTATGGAGCAACAAAGACTTCACTGCAATTTTAAGTTAATGTTTCCTGACTTAGGTGTGGAGAAAGTGCAAGATGCGCATTTTTACAGTGGCACAAATGGATGACAACAGCATCCAGATGAGGAAAGACCTCATCACCTTTCTCTATCACCTGCGCATTGATGCTGCTGTAGAAGTAGTGGAAATGGTGAGAGATTTGTCTTTGACTCACATTCGCAAAAAATGTTTGGTTTGTTTTAAAGAAAGCTTGGACACTTTCTTTATTTAAATAAAAATAATGTTCTTCAAAGTTTGACAGTGACATTTCAGCTTACACCTATGAGAAGACGCTGGTTATGGAGCAAAGATCCCAGATCCTCAAACAGATGCATCTGACAAAGAATGAGATGGAGAGAGAGGTAAATCAAAAACACACCAGAAGAAACTAATTTAGCAAGCTGCTCTCCAACTCACTTATCCAGCTAGGTGTTTATATTTTCTACTTTTTTTTTTGGGAGAAGAAAATAAAAAAACTCCACATGCCATTTTCAGAACCCAAGGGGTGTTTCCTGTTTTGTTTTTGCAGATTCAGAGTATTACTGATTCATCCCGTGGATCCATCCGTCGTAAAAAAATGGCAACCTTGCAGCCCCAGCATAGTACAGAGGAGGGCGCCAGTCTGGCAGAAAACCCAGAAGATAAGGTTAAAGCTTCAAACCTCTTTGCTATTTCTCTGTCTCCCCCCCCCACACCTCCGTGTCCACTGTTCTGTCAGAACAAGCTGCTTCACCCCAGAGGCTGTTCTTGCCGCAGCGTCTAACCCTTTCCAGTGATTAATCGCTGGCTTTCAGAGGTCTCTCTTCACTAACAGGTGTCTCTTTCATTTTTTCACCCTGTCATCATACGTGTTTGTCTCTCAGTCTGAGGCTGTTTCCAACCCAAAACAGGTCCGCCTCATCCAAAGTAAGAATGCAGCCACACCCTCCAGCCCTACAGGTCCCACCTTGCTTCCAGGGAGGGCTGTCACCTGTAGAGACAGCAAGGGTCCAGAGAAGGGGATGAGTGAATCAGCAACAGCACCAGAGGCATGCAGGGACCCCCTTAGCATGAAGCCGTAAGTCACCAAGAACCTAATTACAGCTCAGAAGGCAGCACAAGAGGCTTATATTAAACCCCTAATATAATATAAGACATAAGTGTTGTTTATACACGAAATGAGTTCCACACTAAATACTTGTTTCCTCTTAAAAGGGCAGATGAAGTCCCAGCATAAACTTTCTGTTCAGATCTGAGTCATTTAAGTAGCGTAATCAGATATGCTCCCAAACACAAAGCCAGTGCAGCTTTCACTGTTTGTTGGTACTTATGATGACTTACAAGTTATTACATGTTTAGAATTATGCATCATATTTTGACATTGTATTGCATTAGATAAATGCTTTTTGTGTGTGTGTCATGTATTTTCTTTTCATCAGCTCCACTTGGCCTGGCTCTACTCTACCCGAACAGTTTTCAAACATTTGCATTGCTGGTTTTCCACTACCAAGACAGGCATTTTGAGCCATTTTTATCTCTGAGGCCAACTAAAAAGCAAGTCGTTGTATCAAAATAGTAGAAATGAAAATGGATTAGAGTCAGGACATGTAGGGCTGATGGAAAAAGAGCACTTAGAGCAAGAACATTTTCCCAAAATTACAGACTGACTGATTGAATCTGCGTCTTTTTAACTTTTTTATCTTTATAACACCTTTGGCTCATATGAGAAAGATTATTTGAAAAATCTAATAAGCCTCTAATTGCTGCACCGACCTTTGTGCTAGCACTTATATTATGTTCTTTTAACTCATGCTGCAGGGAATGGGAGGGCTTGTAAGTAATATAATTTTGCAATTAGAAATAATGTCTGATTGACGTGGCTAAACAGCCATTTTTCTAGCTGTAAGATCAATTTCTCTCATTTTAGGAACCAGACAGATGTGAGGCGTATGCACACAGCGATGCGACTCAATGAGGTCATCACCAAGAAATCCAAAGAGGCAAAACTTGTCCTGCTCAACATGCCGGGACCACCAAAGAACCGAGTGGGGGACGAAAACTGTATCCTGTATCTTAGCTAGTTGTGGCATTCTGAGTGCTCTTTTAATCAGCTGAAGTTAAGTAACATAAAGTTGGTTTTAATTCTTGTGAGAATCCTTCACTTTGATTGTCTCTCAGATATGGAGTTCCTTGAGGTTCTCACTGAAGGTCTGAACAGGGTTCTTCTAGTGCGTGGAGGAGGGCGAGAGGTCATCACTATCTACTCATGAGGGGCTTTGATCACCTTCTATAAGAACTTGTGGGTTCTCTGTCAGTGATTCCAGGAAACTCCTCCCCCCGAACCATAATCTGCCACCTCACACTTCAACCAGACTGCGGCTCTTCTAGGAGACACTGATCTTATTAGCTGAAAACAACTTTTTAGATAATCCCTGCATTTTTTTCTAAATTGCTCCTGCTCATCTGTAAGAATAATTTCCTTTTTTTTTTTTTTTTTTTGATCATTCTTTTAATCCTTTGACACCTTTGTTATTTCATTACAACCCACTTTTGTTTCTGCCCCCTATTAAATGAGTGACAATACTCATGTAATAATAAAATGGCTGACATCTATGTTTTGAGGCATAAAGCAACTGGGGGGTTCGGTTATTTGATATTTTAACACAACGACATAAATTTCAGTCAGATTAATTTTGTTACACATTACTCTTTGAGAGACTAACAGGGCTTTAGCTCTAAAGAAAAAGATTTTCTTCGAAATCAAGGCCATAAACCTGGTAGTTTCAGTTTATTACACAAAAATTTAGAAAATATGATCAGGGAGTAAATTACATAATAACATCATATTTACATATGTAATACACAGTATTAATTACAGATTCCTAAAAAAAGACTTTGGTTTTGTTAAACATGTGGATTTATCACAGAAACCTTCCAGCTTATTCTTAAAAATGTTTTTTCATAAAGATGCTTTCATTAAGACATTGCTTCTATAACAAGGTACGGATGTAGATGCTCATCTTTGCAGCTCTGGTTAAAAAGGCTTCCTCAAGCCCTTTTTTAATCAGCCATCTAAGTAGTTTGAGAAGACTTCACCATTAATCTTAAGTTATGATTTGGAACCTTGTTTCCGATGCTGAATGAGAAACTGATTCACTATATAAATACATACATGTTGATTCTACATGGAAACGTTTGTACATTGTGTGGCTTGAAAATACATGTATAGATTTAATATATAGTTGTGCTTTAAAGTTTGCATACCCTTCCATTAAAGATAGAACATAATCAGCTGCCAGTAAAATAAATGAAAATAGACAAACAGGATGTTAAATAAAAATGATAACAAATAGAAATTATGACATTGATTCAGCCTTTTTTTCTTGTTTTTTTATTGTGTACATAT
>JAUZNJ010082375.1:0-50796 GCA_034780135.1 Jordanella pulchra | reverse complement strand
TAGATAGATAGATAGATAGATAGATAGATAGATAGATAGATAGATAGATAGATAGATAGATAGATAGATAGATCAGGTGAAATTACTAAATTATTATTTTTGTATTTTCTGCAGGAGACTTTAGTGAATCTTGCTGGGCTCCTGGTTAGCCTACTGCTAATACCTCTGGTCACTGATAATCCGGTGTAAGTTTAGCTGCAACATTTATACATACTGTACCATGTGAAGATTTCAAAATGAATCTAATTGTTCACTCTTTGTGCTTTTCAGCCTGACTCTTATGCTGTTCTTCCTCTTTACCATCCTCCATCTCTTTGCCAACTACAAGGCGGTGCGATCAGTTGTCATGGAAACTTTCAACGAGGCCCGTCTTTCCATTGTGTTGCAACAATACCTGAAGGACAGACGGGTCCTGAGTCCACTTGAGGCGAATCAGAGAGAACCTGTGTTCTTACGTGTGTAAAACCCAAAACATCTTTAAGCTTTTATTTTGGATTTTAAAGCAGGTTCTTGTAGTGTGATACATTTCTTTAATGTTCTTCAGAATTTGGAAAAAATGCACCACTTAAACTTGGTGTGAGGCTACAGGATGCTGTTCAGAGGTAACTACTGATTCTTGATCACACAAATGAAGCTCAACACAGTTTTCAGTCACTTGTTTGTTTTGTAGCCCAGAGGAGCTACATCTGGCTTTAAAGGAAAACAACATGCCCTTCCTGCTGGGAGTTAGAAATGGTATACTAGTTTCTTCCTTCAGAATGGCTTGTGATTAATGAAAATTTGATAAACTTTTCAACCCTGTTTTACTCTTTGCAGGTTGTGTTTGTGTTTGTTTGGGGACAGAAGCATCAGTCCATGATGAAATCAGAGCAGTTTGCCAGGCTGTGTGTATCAGCAACACCTTGAATTGTCCATCAGCTGCATTACTGACCTCTACCAAACCAAAGGAGCAAAGTGAGTGAGCTTTTACTACATTTTTTGGGATAAAATATGTTCTAATACTGCATTTTATTCGCGGTGCATTTTTTCCCCTACAATTAAAGACTCATGGGAAATAGTGCTTGAGAGTCACAAGCTGATGGATTCCCATTTCTCCCCATTTCTCGAAGGTGAGCTTACACAGAATAGATTCAAATCTTCGTAAATCCTTGTATGCATGATTTGTTAATACATTCATAATATTTAGGTGTTAAAGCTGCTGGATGGGACACAAAAAGGACTTTGCTGGACTGGGATGAGTGGAGAGTCGAGTGGAAAACAAAAACCACCTGATCTGCTTTATTGTTCCATTTTCAACGGCAGTGTTTCTGTTTCAGTTTAATGAACAGCTGTATTTCTACATGTTTTATCATTTTCAAAATAAAAGAAGGAATTGATTTGAGGCATTGTTGGACAAGGTAGATATTTTTGTATAACAGTAATATGTAATTTCTTATTAAAGTCAATATTCAAACAATCAGGTGATTTGTTTTGAACCTTCACACACATACACTGTTCTCATTAGATGTTTATAAGCTCCATTTGTGGGCATGGCAAGCATATTTATTAAGGATCTTTGATTATTTATTTCTTTTAATCTTTTTACAGCTGCAGCTTGAAAGTATAGATGCACAAGTTTAAAATCCTGTTTGATTTTCTGTAATCCACACAAACAAAGATATTTACACACACTGAGCGATATTTTAAGCTGTCTTGACCCAGATCATTGAACTTAAAAGACCAAGTTAGTCTCTCAAAAGTAAGAATGGTAAACTGGAACTATATTCTCTATTTGGAGTATAAAAGGGGAATTCACATACTAAGTTGGATTGACTGTCACTCAACAACACAAAAGTCCAAGGAACTCACTTAAGATCAAGGAAGGAGAGTTTTAGATTCATTCAAGTTGGCAAAGTCATTTATAAACAACTTTAGAGATGCTGCAGCATCAGGCATGTTGCTAAATAGTTAAAACTATTCTGCCTACATAAATTATATATCAAGGTCTAACAAAAGGTATTAACTGGTGATTTGAAAGTAATTTGTCAGGATAATCCTCAACACCCAAAAGAACCTCATGGACTTACTTCACTAGCATGACTTCTGGAAAAATGTTTATTTCCCAAGAATTATGACTGAAGTAGATGAGATGGAAGAAGATAAAATGAGGCTTTCTCACTTAGCATTAAGCCTAATGTTCTGAGGAATAAATTTAGGAATATGTATTAATGTCAAACATGTTGGTGTCAGTATTGACTGTGAGGCTCTTTCATTGCTGATTTTATTAAAAGTTCATGGTGGAATGAAGGTTCTCCACTTTCTAATTCTGTAATTCTTCCTTACATTAATAAATATGTGCGTGTCATTTTTTAAAAACTTTATTTTGGAATTATACATTAAAAAAGGTACCATTACAAACCAGAAAAACTTTTACAGAAAACATAACATGGAACAGAAAATCAGAAAATTAAGAGAAAGGGGTAATATTTTATAGTAAGGGATAATTAAAGGACAAGGCATTTTTAGTTCCTTCTGCCATTAGGATATAATTGCATTATTCTTAAAGAAAATACATTTATGTAAATAAAATTTAGTTGGTAAAATTAAATTATTTACTCCATCTTCCCTATCCTATATGCGTTTAACTATTTTTACTGCAAAGAAGGCACCTACGAAATAAATCGCTTGGTCTCTAGGTGGCAGTGTGAAGGTATTGTTTAATAAAACAGGAAGAAGAAATATTAACATCCGCATATAAACATTTTCGTGTCATAGAATACATTGAATTACTTACAAGCTTGTAATGAAGGCCGTGGTTAATTTAAGTTATGAAATTCCCCTAAACATTTTTCAAGATGGATCCGAATATTAGGGGTTGTTTTTTTTTTGTTCCCCTGAAGTGTATTTCAGCTATTATTTTGAAAATGTAAACCGGAAATAAAATGTGCGTCATTGCTAACTCATATCCGTTCGTTCTAATTGTTAACGTTTGGAAAACAAATAAGTTTTATTTGAACATAAATTTCATGGTGTAATAAATGGGAAGGTATAAGTGTGCGTACAATTGCAAGGATTCAACTAACCCGGATATAAAGTTCTTTAAGTGAGTCCTCAGTTTAACTGCGTTTTTACTAATAGATAAAAAGGTAGCTAGCTGAGACATATCCATCTTGATCAAATCTATCTATTTATTAACAAACATTGTGCGTATTACTAGTTGGTTTATTCAAGAAACTCTTTTAAATTGTTTCTTATTTGGTCAACATCTAAATTAATACTTAGACTCAAAAAAGCTAAAATTATTTTAATAAGATTCACCTGGAGTCCAGCTGATGAGTTTAAATTAAACAATCAGAAACGCAACTAATGCCGTGAAAAACATGTATATAAAAAATTGAGTCAAGGCCGAATAAAAACTGTATTTGTGCACCAATTATGACTCAAAGAGCTATTGATTGATTGAAAGTTTTCTAATAGTTCAGTATTAAAATATCAAAGCATCTAAATCAGAACAGCTTCTTTTAAGGGTCCCTCCTTTGGAAATCAGACTGCTTCATCATTTTCTACCTACCATCATATGCACTGCTGAAAGCTGTATATTTACTGTTTTCTACAGTCAGAAGAATGCCATAAAAAAAGATTCATTTCTTTATTTTATACCACGCTTTGCGCAGCTTCCTCACTATCACGTTATTAGGATTTGTTATTATTGTGCCATGCCCTGCATGGTCTATAGCATGACACATCTTGCTCTGGAGAAGATGACAGGGTTATGATGTCTTTTGATGTAGTGAACCGACATAAAGTTCAGTTTGTTCTAATGTTGCTCCAGGTTTCCACTGTACAATCCCAGAAAACTCAAAAAATGGCTCTCCAACATGAAGTGGAAGGACTGGGCACCGACTCGCTTCTCTGTGCTTTGCATCAACCATTTCGAGGAACAATACATCGACAGAACAGGGAAGTGTGTGACACTACGAGATGATGCAGTCCCCACCATATTTTCACCAGATGACAAACGAGAGAAAAACAAGGTTTGAATTGTTGTCAGGTCAGATCTTCTAGTTTAACTACATTGACAAGGGAGTCATTGAAATATAAATCTTAGACTCATGTCACTTTTTATGCAGACCTCTGCTAGCCCTGGGCGTAAGAGACATAAGGTCAGATCATTATTCATATATATTTTAATATTCCATACATCCTTTTTGGTAAAGATGCGATATTCTGTTCCGTGGCTATATAACGTTAACTGAGAACAAAAAATAACATGCTTCACATTTGTTTGATTGTCTTTGATTTGAATCCAGCCTCTTGGTCCTAAAACCTCAGAGAAAGACTCAGCTCCTTCTGCACCATCTGCCTCTGAAGAAACAAGCAGCAGTGTTATAAACAAAGAGCTCGACCAGAGAGAGGAACCGCATACAGGGTAGGTAACAACAGAAAAAAAACAACCTTTTAACTGTGTTGCTATAAATCAGTACTTTTACTGATACTATGTCATCTCTCTAGGCCAATTAATTAATCATCTAAACTGAAGAATTAGAGTAATCTATAAGAGGCAAAAGTTTTAAATCTATGCGTCCTAAACCAGACACTCAGTGAGACCAAAGTTTTTATCGTTAACTTGAACTAACTAAATAATGAAAACTAGAATTGGAAAGAAATTTTCGTCTACTAAAATAAAAGTAGACTTTGCAAAAAATGCCATGGTTGCACTGTCACAGAAGTAGAAAAAAAGGAAGAGAAAATAATGATAAAAATCATTTGATCTGAAAGCGGTGAATAAAAACTACTGATGAAGGCAAAGATGCAACATATAATTTAAATAAATGCTTATTATGAGTTTACCATCAACCAACACGACTTGTCATTTTGCTAAGTCTCCTTTTGATACACACAAACACACAAGTTTGTATTTCTATAAATATATTAAGAGTTTCCATTGACTTAAATTAATTTTAGTTGCTGTATTTATGCCTAACCCTGACCCTAATCATTATCAATATATTCCTAACCTAAAGTTAATTCACACTATATGTCTAAACTAAAACTCTTAAGGTTAAAAATAAGGGTGCGCAACATTAGGACCAGCCTTTGCTCCTAATAAGGCCTGTTGGTCCTCTGAACGTTAGTAAATATACTAAAATGTGTCCTAAATACGTAATATAAACAAGCACACACGTGTACTGTACATCTCTACACCTCATATGGCATCTCTTCATCACAATCCCCATTTCTCTCATACAACATGTCAAAATGAAAATGCTGACGGCAAAACTCCTACAGACCCAAACATTCCACATGTTATGTAATAAAAAAAGTCAAGCAGCTGCCATCGAATGAAAAGAATGCAAATCTTACTGTTAGAGGAGTTTCAAGCAGTAAGTTGCTAAACTTTATTCCAAAATCTCTATTTTCATTTCCAGATGTTCTTTGAATAGTTGTGTGGTCTCGCTTAGAGCTCACTGACCGTTCTTTCTTTTAAAAAAGTGATAACAAATACCGATACTGACATGCCAGCCGCAGATGTGGTGACAGATAGTTTTGTCATCAGCGAATAAAAAGATAATTTATAATTGCAGAATATATAAGGATGTAGCCTAATAAAATTGAAAATTGCTTCTATGTAACAACAAATGTAGTAATTTAGTGAAAAACTAGGTTTGGAAAACAGCTGACTGAACAAGAAGATTAGAAACAGGTGAAAAATGGTGAATGGGGCATTTTGTCCTAAATAACACGTATAAATTATTTAGAAACAAATCTGTTCCTACAAATGGTTCTTGCATGAAGACCAATGTTTTTAGTTTTTGTTTTTGTCTTTATTATAATGCATTAATCTGATTTCTTGTTCCCGGTTGCTGTTTTAGCTTTTTTTCGCTGTACTGTGTTGCGCTAGCAGAAGGCATGTCATTTGTGTTGCTGCAGCAGTCTGTACTTCTCTGGGATTGTATTTCAGTTGTTAATTAATTTTAGACTTACTTTGGTATATAAGTCATGTTACATAAAAGAATAAAATTATTGCTAAAACTAATGAAAAAAAAAACTGAAACCCAGCATTGTCAAAGTTTCAAAAAGTAAAAACTATACTAAACTAGCTAACAACTACTGAAAATAGAATTGAAAATCAGAACTCCAAATAAATAAAAATAAAAACCAATGACAATTTCTAAGCTGTTCAAAACCTTGGTGGGAAAAAGCTCACAATGGTGCCCAGAACGCTCAAACATTTCCTGCTTAAATATTCCAGGTTTTTGTAATATTTTCTTTGCATCATCTTAGCAGTCAAACAATTTAAACATCCCTGTGGACAGTAAAGAGCTTTCAGTCACTGATCTGATTTCTCCAGTAAAAGGCCTGTTCCTTTTTTCCTTCTCTAATCTGTCTGTTGCTCAGTACATTTTAATTAAATTTTCTGAGTGCATTGAAATTAAACCCACAAAGCTGTAAGTAAGTGGTGCTGTATAACAGGATTTTGTTTTGTGTAATTTGTTTTTTTTCCCCTCATGTTTCTTATTTTGAGAATTTCTTATTTTTGATTTGTTTTGATATGTTAATTGTTTCCATATTTATGATCAGAGATAAAGACCAGAGAAATGTTGAAAAGTGGAGAATCATTGTTGATGAGAGGCTGAGAAAGATTGACTCGTTCCCACATTTCTTTCATGGAGATTACTGCGTACCACAGGTACGTTTTCCATCTAAAGTTATTCTGAAATTATGTCGGGTATTATCAAAGTAAATATATTTTGGTTTAAATCGGTGTCCCAATTTTTATTACACCACAGAATATCCAGTGGGCTCCAGACTATGATTTCAATGTAAGTTCCTGAAAATATTTAAAAATGATATTATTACTTATGTTTTAACAGATAGCGTCTGTTTGTTTGTATCTTATTGAAATCTTATTCTAATTTCTACAGGCAGACTGTCAAGACTCTGACAGTGTTATAGAGGTATCTTCAGTTTCATAATTAAAAGTTGCAACGAATTGGCCAAACTACAACCAACAAAATTAATTCCTGGCTCTGCGTTATGGATGCAGGTGAAAGAGCCATGGCAGTGGCTGGGATTGGACGTCCGAGGACCGTTGTCCCAGACGCTGAACAGACACAGGTACATTTTAACGCTGACAGACTTTTACTCCCGGTGGGTGGAGGCGGTTCCCATGCAGTCCTGCCTCCCATCTGATGTGGCCAAGAGCATCGCAGACATCATTGCCCACTTTGGATATCCGCTGAGGATCCTCTCCAGGCTGCCTCATGACATAGTTCACAGAGTGAGTAGATTAGAAGTTAATTTCTAATTGTAGTAATGTAGCCCTAAAGAAAACAAAGCCCTTGTACCTCATAGTACCTATACTTACCTTATAATCGGGCCTCTTTTTGCTTGAATGCATTCAGTGCAGCATGCAGGCTATCAGTGTATAGTTCTTCTGAGCAGCCCAGCTTTCTTTACTAGAATCAGCTTTTCTACTCTGTTCGATTTATAAGCTGGTATTTTACATATACAATCCTCTCAAAATTGTCTTTAAATTTATGTTTTATCGTTTTTAGGAGAAAAGAAATGAAATAGCTCATTTGGACAGAGTTTCTTATGCTGTTTTTCTCATGAGAATTTGACTTTTGTGTTTGTGTTCATGTGGATGTGGTGTTATCAAGCATTCAGAGTTCGCCTTTGTTCATTTACCAATGTTTCTCCATCTGTTACTTAATAGCTAGATATCCTTTGAAACTGATTTTCAAATGTGATGCACAATTTACTTTCATCAAAAAGGATTTTGAACAATTGAGAAAGACTCCATCTGCTGAGCCTCTGTTATACACTTGTGAAGCTGTCTTTGGTCCTTGGCACCTCTGTTTCATGGTTCCTCAAGCTCTAGCTGCAGTCTATGTCTCCTAAACTCCTGGATGAGGATTGTGAAGCAAAGACATAGACTAAATTTAGTGCAGTACAGTACAAGTCAGTACTCCTCTTCCCTGATTGGACAGGCTATATTATGTTAAATAACTTTTTAATGTCAGCATTCTTTTCCTGCTCTTTTGAAATATTCTGATAAAAAACAGATTTTTTTTAGGCTTTTTAGTAAAGTAAGTAGCAGTTATTACAATTATTTTTAAAAAGTCCCAGAAATGTTTCTCACTATGTATTTAATATGAGTTTTACTTTTTAAATTAGATAAATACTTTTCAGATGACACACTTGTTTATTTTTCGAATAGACTAATCTTTTGATAGTTTATTCTAATTATGATGCAGGTTTTTACTTTAATCCGACATCAATTCTGTTTTATTTGAACTCTACTAGATTAATCAGGAGCTGAAAGATCACCTGAAGGATTCCATCACTCTTGTGGTTTATCATCAGCAGACCGGCACTCTGGATTCGATCACACCACAGCTGATTGACAGGTCTGTATAACAGGTGATTTTAGACTTGCACAAAAGGTTTACAGATATTTGCCTTTGATTCAGTCACATCACATGTTTATGTTCGTTAGACAACATAAAACATTCTGATGAAGTGGTGGAAATGAAACTGCATGAGGTGAGAGGACATATCACTGTGTTACAATAATTAAAATATGAGAGCAATCAGATTGAAGCTGTATAGTCATATTATCCTAAGCAGAAGGAAGTAGTCCCAAAGCTGTTCTAGCTGGGCCTCTAAATCCAGTAGATTCATACCAGGTTAAGGTTGATATCTGGAAGGAAGCCATGAGACATGAAACCACAGGAGACCCCTGACAGTCCTAAGCTGACTGTTTCCAAATGACTATCAGATCTTAGCCCCCCATCACTGATGTGTGTTTCAACAACATTGTCAGGATTAGTTCTCTCACCAACTCCATATCTACACACTGTATTTATTAATAGCTGGAGTTGGGCAACGTTTGAATTTGAACGATTCTGGTTCCGATTGGTAATTTTATATCCAGTTCCTATCAATTCTCCATTCAGATTCTTTTTTCTCAATGAAATTCAATCCCCTGAACATTTAACTTTGTTTGACCATCAGTTTAAATGTTCACATCGTTTTTTTACAACCCGTATATAAATATCAAACCTTAAATATATACTCTTATATATTTTCAGTTAAATTTTCACATGGAGCTTTATGTTTGAAAGCATCATTAAAATGCATTTACATATATACAGTGTCTGATGCTTCAGCTCAGCTACTTATGCCTTATAAGACATTTTTTTTGTATTTTAAGAACCTAATTCTGACTGTGGTGCGGTTCTAGGAGTGTTTGAGCTGAAGGAAAAAGCTGCACAGCAAGAAGGCATCTGGACAGAGTTTATATCCTCAGCGTAGTTTACTGTAGCTTAGTTCCACTCAGCTAGACGTGGAAGTACTGATGTTCTTTTTACCAGATTTCATACTCCATTGCATGGTTAGTCCATTTCATCATATAAAACATCCAAAATGAACCACAATAAACAATTAAATGTTATGCTTAAAATTGTTTATAAGTCTGGCAGATAAAGTGCTTCTCATTCTATCCAGATGGCACAGGAAACAAGGCGGGTATCTGTTAAGACATAGAGTAAGAGGAAGAAAGTATAAAAAAAGGCTCCGCTCTCCCTGCAGAAGGTGAGCTATGAATCAAGAGGAGGAAAAAATTCCCACAGTGCAGCCGGTCGAAGATCAGCTAGGCATTCTTTAATTTAGTCAGCAGTGCCCCGTCCTGTGCATCATATATTCCCATTGCCAGTGTTGCAGGTAATTTTTTTTATTTAACTTCTAGCTACGCTCTGGAATGCTGCCGTACAGACAGATAATTACACGCACACTCCTGTGGATTCTTCTTCGCTGATATTGAGCTGCTTCTTTTTGTGGCTGGCAGACTCTGTATTGAAACTAGGTATCGAAAATTATAAAATTAAATGATTCTTTGAGAATTAAAAGGTTAGAATGTGAATACTCAATTATCTGTATTTAGGTTTTTACATTTGGGTGGGCAGGAAGCTCCATCAGCTGCATCATAGTTCTATCCACACACAGCAGCTTTACTCTGACCCATCGATTACATACTATCTGTATTTGCAGGCCTTCACTCACTGTTTTTATCACTGAGTTTGTTTGAATCACATAACTTATGCGTACTGATTTTCTAAATCCTTTTTCTGTTCTAAGTGAACCGTTCTTTTTGTTTTTATAGATGTTATTCTAAGTTCCCTGATTCAGTTTTCTGATGCTGACATGTTAGTACCCTAACTTTCCTGTTCCCCTCCCAGGATGGTTGGCGATCTAACAGACAAGCATGCAGCTGACTGGGATGTTTACTTACCTGCCAAGGTTTTCAGTCTTTGCTTTAAACAACATTTGGTAACTAAGGAGAGGCCTTTTTCTTTGCTGTATTGTAAGGGACTAGAGCCGATTCATTCCCCCCGAGGACTAGATGTAAGTTATGCTCATTTCCTCTTGATTATACCATTGTTTAAAAACATTTTTGATTAATTTAATCCATTTTTCTCTCTGTTTACTTAGTATGTTAACTCCAGGATCCAAGACAGTGCCTTTGTCATTAGATAGAACCTCATTTGGTAAGTTTAGTAGGTTTTTCTGTATTTTTCTTCAGTTTTCTTAATCATATTTAATTATTTTTATGCACATCTTAATTTGCTTAGAAATAAATAAATCTATATCAAAATATGAAAGATTAATTGACTGCTTTGAGGTTACTTATTTTTTGTGTAATATGAGTTTTCTAACTATTGTTTTCAGGTCATTTGGATAAAGAATCAGTCTTATTTCCAGCTGAAAGGAAAAGAACATGCTTCCTGTGGAGCAACATCACAGTCCTGATGTATTTATATGGATGAACCTGCATTTGATGAACTGAAACTGCAGAGGAGACTGATAAAACTTTAGGATCTCCAAAGAAATTCTCCAATTTTTTGATGTTTTTTGGACATTTGGAATTAAATTTAGTTTCTAGTTTTTTTTTGGTGGGGGTGAAGAGGTGATTAGTTAGTGGCGTGCAGTAGTGTGTCAAGGTTTCAGGCTGATCTAGCGCCACAGGAGAAGGCCCCTAAACTGACTGGATGTTTTAAAAATAACCTCTCAGTGTTAGAGCTCATTATAAACTTGTAGCATCTGTGAAACCTGATCCAGATGGTAAATTTCCCAACCCACAGCCGCCCCCATCATAAACACCCAGAGAGGGTCTCCTGAGAGTTTTGGTGGTCAGAATATTTCGTGGACTTAATAATTGGGCAGGATTTGCTAAATAGACATAATATTAACTGTTTGTCTGTATGGGGACAGAATAATGCTGAAAAATATAGACGCGTCCAAAACCTTGGGGTTGTATAAATAAAATTTATGGTGGTTCAAAAAAGGGTCCAACAGGGGCTAGTGCCCATGTAGACCTGGTCCTGGCCCCTGTTATGTTCAATTATAAAATTGAAATACACATTTAGACCAGTCACTTTGTCTTGAAATAAGAGTACTCTCCTTTGATTTAATCAGGTAGGTTAGAAAATTTGCTAACAGAATATGATGATTTATGTTTTAAATAAGATAAAAACTCCATAAATTATTACAAGTTCACAATCTTAATTTTAAACGTGAAAATACTTATTTCTATGGCAGATCATCATAAATAACTGCTCAAATAAATGTCAAATACACTTATTTTAAAAAGTATGTACTTTCTTAAGATCATTTTTTTGCTATGTAATACTAAATTAATTTCTCATGAAGACTGGGCTGACAGAAGAGACTGTGACTTATTTTTCCCTTGGACCAATTTATTATTTCCCCTTTACCATTTACCTTAACAAATACTAGAAGTTCCAGATACCTTTAAGCTTCAGTCATACAAAGATAGGGTCACAGTTTCCATTTTTTAGATCAAGAGTCTGCAACCTTGGCTTTGTAGCTCACTTAATACACCAAACTATGTGCTCTTTCTGTTTTTTTTATTTTTTTGTATTTGTTATTCTTTTGTCCTGTCCAACCATAAAATAACAGTGGCCCTATAATGCTGCCTTTGTAAATTGTGTCTATAACTGCCCCTGTTATAGCTTAACACTGGTTTTAAAAGCAGCCATACACTCCGCGTTAAAAACACGTCTGACCTGGAGCGGTGGTTTTAACAAGGAATGTAATATCGCCATCTACTGGTACATCGTGGTATTACATGCATGTGACATCATCGTTGTTGGGAAGTTTTTTTTTTTGTTAGTGAGCAGCAGCCAACCGCAAGAAATGGTGAGGAAAACAGTCTCGGTTAACACTATGTAACCGTCTTGAATATCATTAAATCGTACTTGTTTTAGTCACCAAACCCTTTGTTAAGTGATTAACGGCATGTTTGTATGTGGCCGAACCACATTTAGCACCCGGCCTCCATCTAAAATCTGATGTCTTTGTTTGGCTAACCTGTGCTAACGGGAGCTAGCTTCCGCTTTGTAGCGTCAACACCAGCTGTACGGAGCTGGTTATAGTTCTCCGGTATAAAATTTACTCTAGGGCAATTTTTTCTGACAAGGAGCAGATTGTCGTGTGTGGTGAATTCAGTTTATTGGTAAAAAAAAAAGGGTATCTTTAATATGTTTGCTAAATTAGGATGAGGAAGCAAAGCGAGTCTTCGAACATTGAGGGCTATTTATGTTTAAGTGCTCAAAATGTTATTAAAGTAGACAGTTTAATAAAAGAATTATTCAAACAATATAAACCTGGTAGTTTGTGACGCTAGTAACTTGAAACGGAATGATATTTAGATAAACCACTAGCATAGGCTAACACTGTTAAAGCTAAGCTCCTTGCTCGTAAGGACCAACAGAACCGAGGCTTTTTGATTTAAGAGATAATTCGCTGATCATAGGAAGTACTTGCAAACAATTTAACCAAAGAGCAGAGTTGTTGATTTTTGAATCCGTTATCCTTTAAATGCATTACACAAGCTTCAACTTATCAAGGCTTACATTAAAACAGAATTGAATTATTCAGCTTGATGAACAATGTCCTCAGAAGTTAAGGCTCAGCTGTGATGGTATTCATCCTAAAACTACAACACTTTGACTAGTCATATCAAAACAAGATTAATTAAAATGGGTTTTGGCACAAGAATTACGATGGCACATATACAAATTACAAATTCAATCTGGGATGAAATCTTCCGCATTGGTTATATGTGTGGTAAAACAGTTTGGAAAGCAAATTGGAAAGATTACATGCACAACCATTGTCAAGACGACATACTGCTGGATCTATTGTCAGTGTAAGACATTGATCCAGGTGTTACTTGCCTTTCTGAGTGGTTTTAAATCTGGTAGTTAATTCAATTCAGTTTATTTATATAGCGCCAAATCACAACACATGTCATCTCAAGGTTCTTCACAAAGACAATTCATTCAAATCACAGATTAGTTAAAAGTTTTCTATCTAAGGAAAACCAACTGATTGCATCGAATCATTGACTACAGTAATCCCTCACACTAAGCAAGCATGTAGCAACAGTGAAGAGGAAAAACTCCCTTTTAACAGGAAGAAACCTCCTGCAGAACCAGGCTTAGTGTGAGCAGCCATCTGCAGAGGCCGACTGGGGTTCAAGGAGAAAGAAGCAGGCAGACAGAAAGAATTAAGGCGAACTGTTCTCAAAGAAGTATAGAAATGAAAAGTATTCAAATAATTTGGTTAAGGAATCTGTAATCAATGTAGAATTGTGTAGTTTGGGTTCATCTGTTGTGCGATTAATTGGTTTTGATTGAGTTTGCCAAAATTTTTAACTCTATTTTTTTTCCATGATTATGTTCAATGTGTAATATTCTTGTCTATTTATTTCCGTCTATTATAATTGTAGTTTATTTTAGATTTCGAATAGTAGCTATCAACTGCTGTAAAATATGCTTTTATCCAAATATAAACTTGGAGGCTGCAAAGATTAGTCTTTATTCTCCCTCTTGGATGTATAGCTTTGTTTATCAGTTAGCAACATAGATGCGTATTTTTGATGTTTGTTTTTAAATTAAATTTTATAAAATGAATTGAAATCTTTCTTATTCTTCTTTTTGACCTCTAACTTGAATCAAAAAAGAAATAAAGGGACATGTTCTTTTACACCAAAAGCTCCACTGTCTCCTTTCTGCTTTTTTTTCTTTTTCCTAGGATGTGTTTTTAATGATCCGACGTCACAAGACGACCATCTTTACAGATGCTAAAGAGTCTACTACAGTCTATGAACTGAAGCGCATTGTTGAAGGCATTTTAAAGAGGCCACCTGAAGATCAAAGGCTTTACAAGGTAAAATAAGATACACATTTTTACATCTGCTTATGTGAAATAAAATAAAATATTTTTTTAAGATGGGTAATAATCAATTATCCATTTGAATTTTTTTAGTGTTTTCCTACATTTCTGTTTTATGCATTATTTACAGAGTTCATTTACAGGTTAATAATTGTTGATTGTATTTATCTTTTGTTTTATTATTTTTCTTAATTATTCTTCCCGAGTCAGACAGGAAGTGATTTGGGTCAGCCACCTTTCTATAAAAGTAGCCTGGTGAAGGATCAGCAGACATTTGAGTTTGGAGCCTATGTTTTTACCAGAGCAAGGGAAGTAGAGATGAGAACTAAGCAAGGCTTGAATATTGTAATTGTTGTCAAAAAAGGAAAATACAACCAACCAAGACAGTCAACGAGTTTGGACATTACACTTCTTTTGCCTGCGTGAAGAATCTTGACCCCAGTGTCTCATAGTGGCTGATGGAACTTCTATTGGATGTTTGGTTTGACAAACAATCACCGCTAAATTAGGTTTATGGCAATGTAACTGAACATCCTAAATCTGGAGCTCCTTACCAAAGATAAAGCTTCTAGATAAAAAAAAGTTTCTCAGTTGTTTAAATTGTTTGTTTTTTGAAGCCAGTTATTATTTTAATTGATCCCTAAAAGAGATAAACTTTTCAACAGGCCAATTTTGTTTTCTTTTAAATTGTTAAAGCTGCTTTCAGATTAACTGGTATACTAAACGTTTTTATACTTTTGTGTGAATAAATGCTTAATAGAAAACTGCTTTTCAGGTACTTTTTAACGATGCATTGTTTTTTCTGTCCCTATCATTTAACAATAAGACAAAGTTAAAAACAATACTATTCTAAAATGATCTGTGTGTCTGTTTTAGATCTGGAAAATCAGTGATTTTTTTTTTTTTCAAAATACACCAGCTATTAAGCAGTTTTATCACATAATTGTTACATAATTAACTAAATAATGTGGGAAATATGTGGCCATGATGTAAATATTTGTATTATTTTATTTTTTCTGGATTGGTTTGTTTGAAAATGTACATGTTTTGTCCTTTGCCTTTCAGGATGATGTGCTGCTTAACGACAGTCAGACTCTGGGAAATTGTGGTTTCACAAATCAAACTGCCAGACCCCAGGCTCCAGCCACAGTGGGATTAGCTTTTCGTCTTGGTGGTAAGTTGTTCTCTTTCTCTGAACTGGAATAATATTTGTTGATTTCCACTCTGAGCACAGGGGCTCATCTGATCACACTAATCCTTGTCTTTTTTTCTATGTCTCTGCTCTCCTTTCTTTCTTCCTCTCCCAGAGGATTCTTTTGAGCCACTAAGGATCGAGTCCTTCTCAACTCCCCCAGAGCTTCCCGACGTCATGAAGCCTCAGGATTCTGGAAGCACAGCCAACGAACAGGCAGTACAGTGAAGGACTGAGCCATAAAACAAAAAGTCCAGTGAAAGGGTTCGAAGGGAGGGCAGAGGGGGAGAGGGCAGGGGTTGAATTTTGAGAATTGATGCCTCAGTGACAATTTCCTATGATGATAACTATTCAGAAGCGAGGCATGAATAATTGGAGATTTCCCCTTAAATTTGAGAGGAATTTAAAGGGGTTTATTTGTCTTGACTTAATGAGGGCATGCTAGAAAAAATATTTGTTTCACAAGATACCCTGCAAAGAAACCTGACGGACCTGTCATTACACTGTCAGCCATATGTGCGATTAGCGACGGCGGCTGAAGCCAAGAGACGTACCTCTTATTTAATAAATTCTAGTTTTTATTTGGAGTAAGGTCAATGCTGCCTTGTGTTGGTTTTTGTTTTGCTTGTTGAAGAATTTTATTTTTTGTTTTGTTTTTAGCTTTTTGTGTTTGCGTGTTTATTAAATTTAGTAGGATAACATTTTGTTTTTGTCTTTTGCCTGGATATGTGTTTCAAACATATTTTTAAGTTGAATTTTTAAGTTACCGTTTGTATTTCAAAACTTCTGAACAATACTCTAAAATAAAAAGAGATCCACTGGTTTTTATTACTCCTATGACCAGGTAATATTTTCAGCAGTATATGCTGAAGTCAAACTTACAAATTGATGGGAGGGGGTGAACATTAGTGAATTACATTGGGTTGTAGTCCAACCAATTTCAGAGCTAAAGATCTTAAGTATTTTAGTGAGATTTAAAATTTTTTAAAGGGAAATGAAATCACGCCACTTAAGGTTTACTCATGCTGCAGCTTCGGTTAGTTCCCCCTAAATTTAGAGCCAACACGTTGGCTCATCCAAACCTTAAATTGACATGTAACTCGATCAAAGAAAACTGAACTGTGTTGTTTTGTTTTTATACCTCAAAGGAAAGTGTAATCTGACCCTAGAGGAGTGGAATGAAACAGCACTTTGTGTCAGCATGTTTTGGCAAAAATCATGGTTGTTAAATAGGTGGACATAAACAGAGTTGCACTTGTAACTGATGTAACATTAAAAAAGATGTTTTTAACCTCTGTATCATGGTACTTTGATCTGCATGAAGCTGAGGGGGGAAATTCAAGCATGATCACAATGGGCAGTTAACCACAACTGTTAGTTTTTCAAAAAATTACATATTTATCTATCTAGAGACAGTTGGGCTAACATAGTTAGATAAGTTCATCTTGGAGTAGATTTCTCAATTTAGATTTTTTCTTTTAGGGCTGAAAGATTAATTCTGTCTTCATGCTGAGGCGAACACTCAAAGGCTTTGAGACAAATCGGGAATTTGCAAATTGATTGTGATTTGATCCATCTCTAGGAAAAACAAAATCCCATGTCTTTTCTACCTGGTCTTTGACACCATCTGAGATGTCAACCATTTTTTTATATTTTGTCAAGTCAACTCTAAATTGGATGAGAGGAAATGTGACAAGAACTGAGGTAAAAACTCAGCTTGGAAGTCCTGAACTCACTTCTGTACTGTGAGGTTTTAAGCGTGTAAGATGCATTCATTTCAACACTTTCACCATGGTTAAAATGCAAAGATGGCAAAAGTACTTTTTTCTTTTTTTTTTTTTTTTAAGAGTTATATAAATAAGATAGAGAAATAGAAATGCAGGTATTTAAAGGCATCCTATTTTTTTATCCCATTCTGAACATTTGTATGACTTATTTTAACACCAGTGGGTTTTTTTCTGATGTAATTTGATCTTAACATTGAAGTTTTTGTGTAAAATGTTCTATTCACCGCGTTGAACACTGGTTATACAGATTTTTTTAAGTATGCATGGATCTATTAATGTTTAAGTATCGAAGTAGCTAAATTCTTATTTATATTTTGGTGAGTGAGTTTATTAATTTCTTAAGAGAAAATTATCTGTTTTATGTACTACAGTTCCCGTGTTTCTCTAAACGCATCAGGGCCTCTTTAGAATTTCCCGGCAGTCCACGAAGGCATCAAACAATAGCTTGGTGGCTAACAGGTTAGCATTGTTCCGCTCGAGTTGCTCCTTCACTGTTCAGATCAACGGATATGTTTCATTGAGCGGCCCAGATGGACTTCAGACAGCATGTTTTATCCGCGGGTAAAGCCGTCCTGGACATGATGGAGAGAGAATGGCAGCCTCTGTCAGCCGGGGAGCTGGAGTTTCGGCTTGATCAGGCGATGGAGGAGATCCTGGAGTCAGAGCTGGTTGGGAAAATCGAAACGCCGTCTTCTCCAGCTGTTTACATTCAATTTTTACAGAGTCAAGCAAGCCCTGTCCCCCAGCATCCCCCCACCCAGGAAGGAACGAGGGCAGCGTCCGAAGACCAGCAGGAGGCAGCGGACAGTGAAGCAGTCAAGGTGAGCATCACATGTTCCTCCAGGAGTGTTTCACACATGGGACTACTTCTAATAATTATTCATAATTCTTCTGTGAAAAAGCTGATCAGACGGTTACAATGATAATATTTATGTTTGGAGTAGTCCTGAGATGGTAGCATCATGCTGCGGGTCTGCTAGCGTTAAAGCATATAGTGTGCTGTGAAGAGGCGCTGTTGCACTACTTAGATTAATTTGTGTTTGCGTGGGGTTATCCAAAGATATGTGTATATTAGAGCTGTGTTTGTGGGTCTCTTGCAAAAATTAAAAATATATTTAATGCCGTTATCAAATAAGCCCTTCTTTAGTTTTAATTTGAACCTTTCAGTAATTTAATTCTGGATAGAAATTAAAAGCTGTGGAGATCATTTTGTCTCAATATTTTTCAATAAAAAAATAACTAATTTCAATTAAAAAAATGTGGTAAAAAAATTTCAAATAACTTTATCTCATATAGAGAAAAGATTATATACAGAAATCTCTGGTTACAACTCTCAAACTCTTGGATTTGATGCTCCCTGTTTTTGATTGAACTCAAGAGTTTTGAGTGCTGGAAACATGAACATCTGGGTTGAGCCTAAAGAAGAGGATGTAAGACGTGTCCTTATTGATTAGTGCATAGTTACCCACTGTTTAACAGCATGAATAAAATAATCATTTTCTCTAGGATATAGATTAACTTTATAAGATGCATTATCTAGTCCATTAAATAACTAACTGTAACATTTGGGGTCTCCTCAGTGCATCACAGAGCTGCTTCAACGCTCCAAATCCAGAGATCGATTAGCTGGACGGGCTCACTTGTCTTTATCTCACACGGTGCTCTTGTCTCTGTCGCTGCTCTCCGAACCGGTCAGCTACCGCTCCGTGTCCCGCCGCTTCCATCTGGAGAAAGGAAACATCCACAGGATCTTCTTCTCGTTCTGCGAGCGAATCAGCTTGCTCAGGGAGGAGCATATCAGATGGCCACTTGGTATAATCTTTCTACTCATATTTTTTTTTTTTTTTTTTCGTATATGCTTTAAATGTTTAATTTATTGGTGGGGGTGTTTGTTGTTTCCAGGAGAAGAGGCTGCAGAGGCACTCATCCCATTATCAAGTCTGGCTGTAAAAAAAGAGCAAGATGAAAGACATGGTTTCCCTCAGGTTCTGGGAGTATTGGGACACACACGGATTCCTATCCGTTTGCCCGTAGAAAAACATCACCCAGAGAGAGCTGGACCTCCAGAGAAGAGAATGAAGAAGGAGGGCTATCCTGACTCCTGGTTAAATTTGGAGCTTGTGTGCAGCTACAGAGGCCAGTTCCTGCACTGCAGAGTCAGTAGAAGCTCAGATGTAGATCGAGGCAGGACACTGAGTGACCGACTCAAACAGAACCCTGAACTGATGCCACCAGGCTCCTGCCTCGTAGCCAGAGCTGGATACCCTCTAACAGCACAGATTTTAAGCCCTTACACAAGAGAAAAGGGACAGAAACAGGAACTCTTTAACCAAACCTTGGAGGAACACTGTCAGATTCTCGATCAGGCAGTCAGCAGCCTGAAGGCCAGATTCAAACGGCTCACCTATCTGGACATTGGAAATTATGACCGAGCTGTGTCTGTTGTTCTGACTGCATGTGTATTACACAATGTGTTCTTACAGATGGGACAAGAGCTTCAAGGGGAGTCTGAGACGGAGAATCTTCCTGCAGAAAAGGAGGATGGGGAAGAAGATGAGGATGGACTTCACAGACGCAATGCAGTTGCAGAATTGCTGCAGATGAATGCTCATTCTGGAGGCACATGATATTTATATTGATAAAAAACACAAAGTAATAAAAATTTATGTTGGCAGAACATCAACTGTCTCATTTACTCTAAATAAACACATGTTCAGGGCTCATGTGTTGTCTAGAAAATGTTCCAGCTCTGGATGAGTGTAGAACCAGAAAACAATATAGAAAAATATTACATTTTCTTAGAATCTATTTTTATTACTGGGGTCTTTATCTCCAGTCCTCAAAGTCTGAAGTCCTGGAAATTTTAGATATCGACTTCGGCACGGCTGATTGGAATAACTGGGTCATTAGCAGGAGTCCGGATGACTGAGGAGGTCAATCAGCCTTTCGATTCAGGTCTGGAAACAGACACATCTAAATACTGCAGGACACATTGAACCAACTGTCTTTTAGAATTTACTCACACCACAGAGAATTCATTGCAACAAAGCATCATGAAAACCTCGATTTATAGGTCATTGGGTACACAGGCAGGCCGAGTCATGTGATGCCTTGTAGCTGGAGCACAGCTGTTGGTTCTATGTGAGTTGGAACGCTTTTTATAAGGGATCAAATTGTCATGGGGGCTCCTTTTGGTTGGTAAAGTACTGTTTAAATTGTAGCTTAGCTAAATGTCACATGGTTGATGTTCTGACTACTGACCAGAGTTGTATGGAAAAGTATAGGGTTTAAAAATTTTACTGGTCGTGTAAAAGATTCTGGAAAATACTTTCATTTCAAGGCTTTTTTTTCTCTGAGTATTTTTTTATTAGCTGTAACCTTCAGACTACCCATCAATCTGTCCACCCATTTTATTCCATCCATACATCTGTCTGTCTGAATTTTGTTAAAATATTTGCACTGTGTCTGAAACCTGATCCACAGATGTTGTAAAAGTCTTCAGTTGCCCAAGGTAGACCACAGGTTGAGTTGAACATCACAGAACTCCGTTAATACAATAAAATCACATTATCACTTTTTAAAAGTGCAGCTACGTTCCATTTCCCTCTTAGGGTCAATTGTAAAAGAACACTTTGATTTTACAGTTGAATACCACTCTAGTAGACCAACAAACATGAAATTAAGTAATGAAAACACTCCTCCAACCAACTCATCCTGGTTGTTATGCATTTAAATTATATTCATTCATTCTTTGGTGCAGAACTGATTTTTACCTTTATTTGTTTTTTTTAATATATGACAATGGCATTTAAGTAAAAAAATAAATGGGTCTGAAAAACATTAAAAAACAAAAAAACAGGTGGCTTACAACTTTGTTTTAGGCAATTGTAGGAGCATCCTCCAGACTAAACAGGAAGTGAAAGGCAGGCACAGCTTATGCAGCGGTATTCAGTTTTCATAGAAAGAAACACTATAGGAAGGTGTTTTTAACACTAAAAAGGAATTTTGTCAGTTCTCTGCATGTTTACAGACTATAATGCAATAAAAGTCATGGTGCAGACTGCAACATCTATGCATTATTTAAGTTCGTTGTAGACTTAATGTCCATCTTTTGTTGTCTGTGGGGTGTTCATTTGAGCCAGACTGGAGATAGCCTGAGCCAGGTTATTAATGGCCTCTATTTTCCTCTCCTCCAGTGCTTTCTGCTGAGCCCACATGTTCAGCTTCCTCTCCTGCAGCTCCATGTAGAGCTGTAGGATGTCCTGCGGGGGCCTGCTAATACAGGCAGCAGGTGTTGCAGGAGGTGTAGGAAGGATAGGTGTGAACCTCTTGCTGGCTATGGCCTTGCCCACTCTGGTTCCACTGAGCTTGGCCTGTCGCTGGGCCTGGATCTCCTCCCTGCTCTTACCTAGCACCTCATGCATTGCTTTGAAGAACTCCCAGTGGACACTAGCAACCCCCAGTCGCCTGGCCCTGTCTGTGTTCTTCCTGTACGTGGCCAGCATATTTCTCCACTTTAGATCACATTCGTAGGCCTTCACGTTGAAGTCTGTGATCCCCGACTCCTTCAGTTTAGCATTCACCTTCTCTGCAACCACTTCCCAAAGCTTCTTTTTCTTGCACACTGGCTGATCAAAAGCCTGATCCATTTCCAGCCTGGTGTTGACAAGGTGCCATGTAGCTTGTAGTGTCCAGATGAATTCTACAGGAACAAAAAGGCCAGAAGATTTCTGTTTTATATATACTGTTTAGTGGAGTATTTTTGTAAGTATATTACATCACATTTATCAATATAAAGTACAGGAAATAAAAAAAAAAGTTTAAAAAATACACTTAAGACATGTCAATGTTTTCTTGTGGAGCAATCGGGTTGCAGGGCTTTCAAGTTTACACGTTTGACTTTAAAATGATTTCCAACAAAATTGCCTTACAAAAATGACTATAACAATATGTTTTTTATGTCAGTAAAAATTATTTTAAGAAACGGACCTATATGATCAAATTAACATAAAGGTCGTATCTATAGTTTCATTTAGACAGTCTAGAAATTTTTTTTTATTTTTGAAAGCGGAGCCTTGTCATATATTTAGAACATATGGATCCTGTAATGGGGGTGGTGGTGCGCACTCATCAGTCTCTCCTCGCATCATGCGATGACTGGCCCAAACACGTTAAGCTCCAAATTCTCCTTTACTAACCTGTTTTTGTCTTATCGGTATCCACGCTGCTGGACGTAGCTGGTTCCTTTTCTTCCGTATCAGTATTATGAACCACTATTGCCTCAATTACTTCCATATTTCAGTATAACTTCCCTTATTAAAATAGCAGTTTTTAATTCATTAACGATTTCTATCGCGGAATTTAACAACTTCACAGATACATCGATGGATTTTCGTGCGTCAATAAAATGAATGCTTTGCCGCTTTCATTTGAGATATGGTACTTGTAGTCTCTTATTACCATTTCAAACAATAAAGAGGTCCGTAATGAACTACAATCCCTAAGCAAGTTTGGTTGTTTCAGTTCAGCTGCTGATTAGTATTGCAGTGGGTAATGTAGTGTTTAAAGACACAGTGCATGTATGAAAATGGTGGAATTCAATTGGAAATAAAACTACAAGTCCCAGAATTTTGCGAACGCTCCATCTCTTCGGCCCCTGCTTCTGTCCGGATGTCGCCCCCGTATTATTGTGTGGCTAAAGATGGCGTTAGCGGCTAACGCAGACGATTGCACTTTTTTCCACAAAATATATTCGGCCTCTGGCAATGTAGCATTGCTAAAATAGATTATTTTTTTTACAATTTTTCGACAGTAAAAAATAAAATAGAGCATTTAGACGCATTTTACGTCGAATAACGCAATCTAGGCCGTTTCAATCAGCAGGCCTTTTTTGAGGGAACGTGGCGGTGGTTAGGGACTCAATTTCCCGTCAGGGATTGCGGCGTCAGGTGATACAACTTTCCGTTGTCTTTTTGGTATTTGTAGTTTGTTCAGAGTACGTCAGACTGTCATTTAAACGAAAAGTTTTTTTGAGTATAGTTGTTAATTAGTCCGCAATTCGCTAATAGTGCTGAGTAAATGAAAATGCTATGTTGTGTCTTCTCACTTTGCTTGCGGTGTCCATTGATGCCTTACGGTGTCGGTGATATTTGCCTGAGCAAAGACTAGTAAAGGCAAGATAATCGAGTGTGTGGCCTGCTAGTTTAATCAGCCATGGCCTCATCACCCGTGAACGGAGAAGGAAAGCAGCAGAGAGTTAGCCCAAAAGAAGGCCAACCATCTTCCCCAGAGTCCTCATTGACCTGGTGCTTGGACCACCTCTGCAAACCAGGACTGTCAGAAGGGGCCGAGCATCAGAAAGGGTTAGCCAAAGACTCTGACAAGAGGTCAAAAATGTGTCAGTGGAGAGCCCTGGTTGCCATTAGGACGCAGCACATCAAGGGTGACAAGGCTGGCATCGCCAGATTCAGAGGAAAAGGTGGACTCAAACTCCTGCTCAATCTGCTTAAACATCCGGAGTGCCCCAGGAAAATCCTGGACTTGGCTCTAAGCATCCTGGCCAACTGCTGCACTGAGCTGGAGACACGCTTAGAAGTGAGATCATACTAACAAAGCTGTCCAATAATTTGGTCTGAGTTCTCTTTTTCTTTTCAAGCACTAAAATTTCATATGTTTTCCACTTTAGGTCCGTAAACTTGAAGGGATCAACATTGTCGGTCAGTAAATACTAGTGTACTTATATAATAAATATAATACTTGTTTTGGTTTGAATATGTATCTTTATATGTTCTGCAAAATTCACCACTGTCGTTGGTTTTTAATGATTATAAACATCCTATTGTTAACCTTCACAGTGGACATAATGAAGAGAAATGTGGCTTTAGAGACGGTCCAAAACCGGGCTGCCAGAGCTTTAGGGAACTTGGCCATGGACCCAGAAAGCTCTGCACTCATCCACTCTGCTGGTAATTATAAATGCATTGAAAAAGTATTTATGCCCAATGGGTTTTATTGGGACTTATTTGATGAAATGAAACAAAGCAATGGCTGATTGCTAATTCAAAGGGAAAATATAAATGGTAGGGCTGTCTGATTGATCCATATTCTAGTAATGTTGAAAATTAATTATTAGAAATTTAATTTTGTTATAATTGACCAGTTATTATTTTATTCTAAGTGTAGATGAGTTCACACTTTTCAAAGTCCTATGCAGCCTGTTGAATGGCAGTGCCCAAAATGTTAAATGATGCACTATTAAAAAGCAATGGTGTTAAATTGCATTAAATTGAGTTTATTTATGGGGCTTAACGATGGCGCTACTTACTACCACTACCCATAAATAGACTCAAGTAGTTCTAGGTTCGGTTCCGGCCTGGGGTCTTACTGCATTGAGTTTGCATGTTCTCCCCGTGCATGCATGGGTTCTCTCCGGGTACTCTGGCTTCCTCCCACAGTCCATAAAATGACTGTTAGGTTTATTGGCATCTCTCAATTGTGAATGTGTGTGTGCATGGTTGTACGTTTACGCGTTGCCCTGCAACAGACTGGCGTCCTGTCCTGGGTGTACCCCGCCTTATGCCTGTAGATTGCCGGAGATGGGCACCGACCCAACCACGACCCTGATGGACCAAGCAGGAGAAAATGGATAGATGGATGGATGGATGGATGAAGTTTATTTAGATAGATCCAATCAACAACGCATATCATCTCAATAAACTTTACAAAAGACACTTTAAATCATACGACAGATTGGTTAAACATTTTCTAAGAAAGTCAGCTGATTTTATTGACTTTACAGAATTCTTTCCTCCTGGATGATCCAAGTTAAACCTCGCTGCAGCAAACAGAAAAGAGCGGGGATGGACCACTGTCAGTCTCATACCTTATATGGAAATGGCACCATTGCACTTCGGAAATGAAGGGGGCGGTAGAGAATCTATTTCCTGTAACAGACGTGTTGTGAACATTGAAGTTTAGAAACATTAGGTTTATGCATCACGTTCACTGACCTTAGGGTTAGTAACAAACTGTCACTGTAAGGTTATATAAATTAAAATGTAAGGTTCAGAACAACTATAGGTTTAGGTATTAAGTCCACAGCGTCCCCTTCATTTCCGGAGTGCAATAGTTCCATTTCCATATAAGGTATGGGACTGACGGAAAGGTCCGTCCCCGCCCCTTTCTATTTGCTGCAGCGAGGTCCTTCTCGGATGATCATGTGGCAACAGTAGACATCTGCTGTGCCTTGTGTCGGTGACTTTGCAATGATCTGTCACATAGAACGTGCATGCACAGTGGAGAGAAAAACTACCTTTTAACAGGAAGAAGCCTCAAGCAGAACTTGTGAAAATGTTTTTAAATTGTCTGAGCTTTTTTGCTGACATCATTTATGTTCTTTGATATTAAAATGTTTTAATTAAATTGAATCAATCAATTGTTTTTTTGTGCCCAGGTGGTATTCCTCTCCTCCTCCTCTGTGTGTCCTTGTCATCTGCCACATCATCTCCCACGGTTGCTCCACCCTCAGACTCCTGTCCCAAACTTGAATGCGCGCGGTCAGCTGCTCGGGCCCTCCTCTACCTCTCAGACTCACCCTCAAACCGTCTCTCTTTGCTCACCCAAGGGACCTTATCTGCCCTTGCCCCACTTATTGCCCCAGAATACCCCAGTGGTCTGAGGCGTGCAGCCCTGAGGACCCTCCATGAATTGACCAGGGGCTGCGGAGTTGAATGTGCCAGGGAGGTCTCCCGTTCTGGTGTTTTGACTCAGCTTGGGGTCATGGCATCAGGGGAGTCTGGTGAACATTTTGAAGAGCTTGCTCTAAAAACGCTGGCTAACATGTGCTCCCAAGGCTGCCTGCGGCCCTTTGTGGGATCTCTGGGGGTCATCCAGAAGTTCGTAGAGGAGGTTAAAAGGGACCTGCTGAAGTCAGGAGTCTTCCTCAAGGCTCTGTGCTTGTGCTGCAAAGAGGCGGTGAACCGTGTCAAGGTGAAGGAGTCTGGTGGGTTGGAGGTCCTGATGAAATTTTTGTCCTCTCACCAGAATCATCCACTTTCAAGGTTTGCCATTCTGGCCTGTGTAGACTTTGTTTTTGATGAATCTGCCATGGAGCAGCTGGCAGAGCTGGGGCTGGTCCCTGTTCTTGTTGCACTACTAGTGAAGCTCACCAGGGGAGAGGAAGACTCCCTAGAGAAGGTGGATGTGAGCAGCTCCTCTAACATGACTCACAATGAGCTCCTGTCCTCTTCATTTTTGGAGTCGTTTGACTTTCCTCCTCCTGAGGGATATAGGAGGGAGGAAACCGGGAGGGAGCAAGGATCCTCCAGCTTCTTAAGTCTCAGGTATCAGGAGAACTGATCGTGCAGTCTGATTTTAGGTGAATATCTTTACTCCATGTTTTTTAGATGAAGTGTCCTCTCTCTCTGCAGATCCTGGTTGCTTTCTGAGGGATTGATATCATCTGAAGGGGAACTGCTGGATTCCTCCACTGCTGATGCTGAATGGGCGACTCTTAACCCCCTATCCTCTTCACCCCAAACCTCTTCCCCAAACCAAGACTCGAACCAGTCACCCAAAGCCCCTTCTTCATCCAGTTCTAAGAAGGCAGCTCCACCTCTGTCTCCAGTCTCTTCCTCACCCTCTTCCTCATCTATTACCGACCATCGTTCTTCTACTGCTATCACCCCTCCAAACACAACTGTTTCCCCTGCCGTCTGCTCTCCCACTAATACATCTCAAACACCATTTTCCCCATCAAAGTTCTCATCTTTACAGAAAAGACGACGGATGCATTCAGCAGCTTCCTTGACTAAGGTTGCACTTGATAGCCCTCCTACTGTACCCCGAGCCAGCACCTATCAGCATCCCTACCACCCCGAACCCTGGACACCAGAGTCTCCCATCCTGCTGCTGCTGTCTCGTTTTTCCCACACCAGCGACCCCAGTGCTGCTCTGGTAAGCACTGAGGTCATGTCTGGCCTGCTCTGCTACATTACCCAGCACCAGGACCCCAGCAGCAGGTGCTTCCGCTTGCTTTGCCGCTTGAGCTGCAACCCAAGCTGTTTACAGGCACTGGTTCGAACCGGTTCTGTAGCACTGATACACCACTATCTCTGTTTGGGTGAAGACGGATCAGAGAAACGACGAAGGCAGACGGACAGAGTGAAAGCCAAAGTTAAACAGCTGGGTAAGAAGAACACAGATTGTGTTTAATTAAAACTGCTTATTCTATTAGAGAAACCTGTATCTATCTAAAACTAGTTCATTACACCAAGAAAAGCAGCTTGGTATAAACTCATTGAGATTTAATAGTGAACACTTGATGATATTTTGAAAAAATATTTTAAGTTAACAGCTTAATATAGGAAAATATTGACCATAGAAGGAAATAAAATGAGCTGCAGCTTAATTTATCAGGGAAACAGTTTGGAAACGAGGAGAAAATGAGAGGATTTTACTTTACTTTAGTTTTACTTTACTTTAGACATTGATATGTGTCTTACCTTTATCTGATTAAAAAAACTGATTTAATGGAAGAAATGCAGTCTGCAGGTTTTCTTTCACTAGAAAATGACCTCAAAGACTTACTTTAACTAACCTGATCAAGGATTTTTATTTTAACTTTGTCTGTCCCATACCTTTCCTGCTCACTTAGGGTTTTGTGAATAAGTAACATTTCTTGCATTAAATACATTTCTGGTCTTCTTTATATGTTGTGCTTGCTGGCTCTGTAGGTGATGATCTTCTGAATAATCTGCGTGTCCAGTGTGAGTCTGCATTTGGTTCTGGTGTTCTCACCCATGTGATGCTGTCAGGGTCTGAGTCGGATAAGATGAGCTGCGCTCTGTCTCTGCCGTTCATCAGCAGGTAAGTAGCACACATACCTCTGTTTTTATGTTGGAGGTGTTTGAAGCCATTTAAGATAATTTATCTCATATTAGATATTTATCTTTTCCTTTAATAGGTCTTGAATTTCTTTTAGTTTTTTAATAGTTTGGGGGAGTTTTATCCTTTTCCTTTTCACTTATTTTCTATCAAGTTTTTTTTACCTTTGTAGTGACCAAACATTCATTGAATGCTTTAAAACAGTTGTTGACGCTTCCATTGGGTGGTATGGTTTAACAAATACAGATCCCTGATGCTGTCTGGAAAAGATTCCTAGAAAGTCTTTTTTCATTTCATTAAAGGTTATAGCAACAACTTATTCACCAAAAAGGTAGTTAAAAAAATGGATACATCCAACAAAACATATATAGTAGTTCGGAGTAAATATAGATTTTTTTTTTTTACAGAAAAAAAAATATAAATCATTATTTTATAAACTTTGACACATAGATAAATATTTACTTCCGGTTACGATCTGATTGGATTCTGAACCAACAGGAATAGTAGGTTGAAGTATCCTAGTAGCTCTATGAGAGAGCTGAGAAATGGCTACTTCTCTGGTCATTTTCTCAGATCCCAGAAACAAACAAACAAAAAAACATGAGCATTGCCTGTCAGCCGGCTAGCAAACAGTACAGAACAAGAGCAAGTGAGCACAACTGCACCGCTTACTGGCTGAGAGGAGTCAAATTATTGGTGTTGCCTCTAAGTATATATATATATATATATATATATATATATATAAAAGAATACTACTCAACAACTATTTATATATCTAGACTTTATCATGTATCAGATTTTATAAATCCTACAAAAAACTCATCTTTCAGTTTATCATCTAATGTATAACAGGTTTTTATCCAATCCTATTTGAGCTTAATATCTCATTCTGTTAAATGTTGGTGTTTTTTTTAAGAAACAGCTGCTAACAGCAAAGAGCCTAAACATCAAATCCAATGTTATCTTTATACGACATGCTTAGACATAACAATAAATAATCCTTTCTGTAAATTAGGAATCGTTCTGTACGTGTGGTTTGTAGTTTGGAGTTGGGTGGCTTAACACTAAAGAATCATCAAAGTGGATTTGTTCATGTGCAGAAAAATGTAAATTCTTTACAGCCAAAGAAAGAATTAAAATCTGTTTTTAAAGAAAAGTCTACATTAGTTGTATAATCTGCTGCTCCTCTTTCCCAACAGCAACAAATCTTTGTTAAGGAAGCTTCTCCTAGATTGTGGAGGTCTCCTCGCCGCACTGCGACCTCTTGACTGTGAATTTGATGATGATGATGAGGATGAAGATCACTGTGGAAGGCTGCTGTCTGAATTGTTCAAATCACCCCATTCAGGTGGGACCTCTCTGTATTTCTCCCTCTTGCTTGGATGCCTGTCTGCTCTGACGGGTACCGTTAGAACCAAGCTGGTAGAAAGGAACGCAAAGCCAACTGCTGCCAGTGATGCTGGCAGAGATTCAGCCCCTCCGCTGAAAAGGCCTCGCCTCTCTGATTCGTGTCCTTATGGGAGTTCCGAGTTTGACCTCGTCTTGCTGCTTGATGATGGGACCCGGTTTTCAGCCAGCAAGGATGCTGTGGCCGGAGTGGAAAATCCAGACAGAGCTGGATCTGAATACTTCAGGGCTTTGTTAAGAGGTGGTTTTGAAGAAGCTCAGGGCCATGCAGAACAGGCTATTCGTATTAAGGATGTCACTGCAGGTATGTTGCTGCCACTACTGCATTACCTGCATGGATGTCGCTTCAGTTTGGGCTTGGATAATAAAAAGAAGGACAAACAAGGTGCTAGACACTGTCAGACTTTAGACTCGGTGGTTCTGGGTGAACTGGACCTCTTCCAAAATGGCACAGGAGATCTATCAACTAAAGACTTTCAGAAAACACCATTATATGAACTGATGATTGGGGCATGCAGATTTTTGGTTAATGACCTCAAGAGTGAGCTGGAGGAAACTTTTGTGTCATTTCTCCTGTCCTGGTCCAACACTGGTCAAGCCAAGCAAGATGATAAAAAAGACCATGCTGAAAAGACTGAAAGAGACCAAAAAAGCTCTGACCCTGCAGAAGATAACCTAGCTAATCTAACATCTGAACTAGAGCTAACATCAGAGAGCAAAGAAGTGAACGGTTTCCTTCAACAATTAAAAGGTACGGAAACATCTTTCACTGGATCCATCCATAAGTGCATCACAGGACTAGACAGAAATTTAGATGAGAAAACTCTTAAAAAGGTAATTCCCGTTTCTAAATCAGCCAATTCATCAGAGGACCAATCAGTTTCCTCGAAAGAGGAGCCGCTAGGACCAAAGAACTTGCTGAATGTTGCAGTTTTGGGCTCTTGCTCTTCCTCAGAAGCTGCCCTTTCTTCTTGGCTTCCTCAGCTGTACTGGTTTTCCCAGCGATACAGCTATCCCACTCTGGGTCAGGCCTGCCTTTCCCTGCTGATGGGTTTCCAGGACTGTCCTCGTCCGTTCATGTCCTCCTCCGTTGCTGTGGATTGCCTTCGCAGACTAGCCAGAGAGGCAGACTGTACAGAGACTCTAAAACAGGATCTGCTTTGCCTGGTCTCAGCAGCCTTAGTCTGAGAAAGTGTTGCCATCATCTTATGTTGACAAACTGATGAAAGAAAATCAGTCATGCGCCAAAAGAACTGTTGAGTTGTTTCTGTTTTTTTTTGTTGTTTTTTTTCTGAAGCAAACTTTTAAAAAATATTTTTATTATTTATTTTGATCTCGTCAAAGAATGACTAAATGAAAATTGTCAAGCATTTTGTTAAAACATGATTATCTTCTTTCAAATTTTCTTTAGTTTTTTTTATCTTTAGAACACCTTTTATGTTTATTTTGTGCATAAAATGATACTGAATGGAAGAATTATGGTAAAAATGGCTGTCCCATATAAATACCCTATCACATTACTGCTGTCTATACTTGTTTTTTGTTCCTCACATATTAGAGCCTTTTCAATGCTTTAGTTTGTCCCTTAATACCATGAACTTTAAAAAATTGCTGAAAATAATCTCTGTTTAAAACGGGGAACTTTCGGAATGCATTTGTGACATAAGTTGACGAAAGAATAGGGTTTTATAAACTAAACAGGTTGTGTGGAAAAAATTAAACTATTAAATACTCAATTCTTCCCAAGGAATTGTAATCTTAGGGCTTTATTTACGAGTTCAAACCAGAAATGTGTGTTTTGGTGAACAAAAAGAATCTTCTTCCCTCCGTCTGATGGAGAGTAGAAAATGCGGTGCAAAGTTATCAGTGTCATTCATTCATCAATGAAATTTGTGCTGTGGAATGACATAAACGGCTTAGATAAACAATTCAGGTGATTGTTTTTTAAACCAATCACCTAAACATAAAATATACATGTTGTTTTAAAGACATTTGTAGTTCTGATAGTTCAGCAGCTCTGATGATTTTTGTTCAGGGATCTAAGCTGTCGGTCATCATTCACACCCTGTGAGATCTAAGCCATCTAACTGTAGCGTATGATCCAGGAGTTCATCCTTCAAACAGAGGGTCTCTGATCATCTCAGTCGTTGTGTCCTTGAGCAGCTTCACCCGCATTGCCTACTGGTGTGTGTTATGTATTTTTTGTTCCTTTTTCTTTTTTTTCATTTTCGATTTACTTTCTAATCCTTTTTTATAGTTTTACAAATAGTTTGTGTTTCCTTTTTTTCGGTTTCTTTTTTTCAGTTAAGTTCTTTCACAAACTGAATGACTGTATAAACTTCACCTCTAGCACCTTCAGCGTGTGAATGATTGAACGTAGTGCAAAATAAAAAGTTTGGCACCTAAAAATAAACAAAATGAGGGAAATGAATATGTGATCTTGTACAGAAGTACTTGAAGGAATGTAAAAAGTTTTTGCTTTTTACTCTGGTTTTTACTTCTTACGAATATGAAGGGAAGAAAGAAGCAGCTCCCATTTAAATCCAGCATGAGGATGTTTTATTACTGCTGCTTTTGTGGATAGCAATGCAGGTTTCCCTTTGGTCAGCATATTCAAAGCATGCTTTAGACTAGTTTGAGGCATGCGGCTGAGATGAAGAGCGACCATCTCAGTGATCAGAGGTCTCGTAGCCATCGGGAAGAGCGTTGGTGTGAGAGTTGTGGAACAGAGTGTGGTTTCCATCACCCCAGGGGAATCTCTGGAGGCATACACATCCATACAAAGCTGTTAACCTCATTTTAATCTTAAATATAAATGTAAAAACTGCTGACAGACTCACCTTGGTGCGGATACGCAGGTGTGAATATGGCACAAAATCTGGCTGGTCATGGGAATGGGCCTGTGCCTTCATGTAGGCGTTGGCCATGCAGATCCCGACGCCTGGGAAGGCCAGAACGATTGTCAGGATCTTCCAGGTTCTTGCTGTAAAAAAAGCAAAACAACCAACAGGTATGATCATAGTTCCCCAGAGTTGACTATTTACAGGCTGACTGCCAGTTCTGCAGCCATTTCAGTTAATGTTTAACCAAACTAGGCATACTTGTGGTGCTTGAAGACAAGTTATATCCAGGAAGGCATTGAAACATAAATATGTTTTGTGTTTGGTATAAAAGGTCATCAAAGACACACTCACCTCCTCCCTCATGGCTTGCATGTGACGCAGCAGCAAGGACCCGTTGAGCAGCAAAAGCAGCAGGAGACAGCGACATCTGCAGTGAGAGAAATTCAATATCTTTAAAAATGGGTACTGTAGGGTGAAATAAAACATTACAGCTTAAATACATATATACAGACACCACTGACTGACAAGTTTAGTGAACCTCAAGATGACCCAGACTCATGATTGTATCTAAAGAGAGACAGAAATCAACAGGTTGACCAACTAAACAAACTTAGTCTCTGATTTAAACATCTTTGGTTTGGTTTCATCCCCCCTAAAATGAAAATCTGGCCTACAAGAAATACCAAGTACATAAGAGATAAAAAATCCTGTTGTAAATACTCACTGTTTCGAGTAGTTTTTGAAGTTTTACCAACCGCCTAACGTTTCTGCATACGCTCCTTTCTGCTTGTTTGTCCTTCAGTCTGCCCTGAGCTGAACCGGCCAAATCCGACTCCTCCCCATTTCACTCTGAAACCCTGCCAAGAAACTTAGTTTATATTTGGCAAAGTGCAAAGTTGTTGCTGATAGATGCCAACAAAGAAGGAAGGAGCTGCAGTGGAGGATGGCAGGACTTCTTCCATGAGTTTACATTAATGGAGACAGTGAGATGATCGAAACAGCTGCAGTAGATGAGTCATTGCACAAAGTTGTCTAATGAAGGAGAAGAATGAAAGTCCAAAGTTTAGATACTGTATGGAGTGTATTTCCTTTTAGAACTGGTCAGTGTTTGTTTTTATCTTCCCTAAAATTTGTACTGTGTATTCAAGACATCCTCATTTGTCAGGTCTCTGAAAAACAACCTTTCAGATCTTAGGAATTGTAATGAAAGCCCTGCTCATTACATTCAAAAGAAAAATATAAACAAAAGTCAGCATATTGTTATCTGCATACAGAACATGAGTTATAAAGAATATTAAGGTAAGCCAGCATTGTCAGCGATTTTAACTTTCACTACATTCATTTGAAAAATGACAATCATGTATGACTTAGGAACCACTGAGTGAATATTTTACTTTCAGAAACGGGTTATACGGCTGGTAAAACCTATTTCTGATTATGGACATCTGTGCTTCTTTGCTGGACTAGCATCTGAAAACAGTTATTCCATCCCAGGATGTTTTTTATATAATCCCTCTATCTTTCATGGTTTTGATTTAGAAGCTGCACGTTTGATGTTTTATCGGATTAAGGCTCAAGGATTTAGCCTCCACTCCATGATATCAATCCTATTGGCCTGAAACCGAGATGCTAATCACCTGCTGCTGTTTTAATGTGTACAAAATGGTGCGTGATCCCTGCTATCTAGTAAACTGATTCGATATTATGGCATAAGAAACATTTCCATATTCTGGGCCACCATGCTTTGCATTGTATATATATATATATATATATATATATATATATATATATATTCCTAATTACATGTCTGCTGAACTGAACTTTGCAAAGGATCCTAGGTTCCCTGTGATCCTGATGGGTCCTTTGTCTCCAGAGGAATCCTGTGGTTTGACGTCTGGAGGAGGTGGAACCCTCCTGCAGTGAGATGCGTGAGCACCGTATGGGTGAGCAGGAGCACCTGGAATGACCCCAGGCAACATTTAGAACGCCAGTGTTTCCTACAGAAATCCCTCAACGATCCAATCCCCTGGGACGAAAGAATGGAGGAAACCTGGTGCACCTGCTGGAAAAGTCTCCTTCACCAGCTGTGAAACTTTAGAAAGTACAGTAGAGAGATTTCGACAGGAAGCTAACATGTTATCGTCACATAAAGAGGTGAAGGGTAAAGGTCTCGGCAAAGGTCCAATGCCCTAGTTGGGAGGTCGACCAAACAGCACCTCAAAAGGACTAAGTTTAACCTTTGCCCTTTTTCGCATCCTCATATAGGTGAGGACTATTGGCAGGACTTTCGTCCATGGCTGGCCAGTTTCCTTACAGCATTTTGCAAGTTTTAGTTTCAGTGTGACATTCTCCCACTCCACTGCTCCACCATTCTGTGGATGATAGGTCAAACCCCTGAAACCTACTGACCTCAGTTAGGGCTTTGTTCACAAAATGTGTGTCATTGTTGCTGGACATTTTCCATGGAATGCCCCAACGAGGAATTATTTCTGTTAAAAGAGCTTTGGTCACAGCATGACCGTCCATAGCTTTATAAGGAAAAGCTTCAATCCATTTACTAAACATGTCAACTACAACTAGGATATACTTTTTTCCCTCAGATGAAGTCCGTTCAATAAAGTTCATCATTAAATGACTGAAAGGTTCTGGTCCTTGAGGAGGGTGAGCAGCCGGAGCTTCAGCATAAGAGCTGAATCCTTTAGTAAACCATTGTGATGTTAAAGCAGCAGTCATGCCGGACTGTAAACAATGATCCAAGCCAGTTTTGTTTCAGTTTTGCAAAATAAGGAGAAGAGTGTTTAGGGAGACATGTCTTATCAGTAGGCCCAAACCACACACTGTCATTATCCCATTTTGCACCTGCAGAAATCCAAACATGATTCTTCTCAGCTGAAGCAAAGCTCTGCAGAGGGGGAGAATCGTGTTTGTCGCTCGAATACAGCAGTGTAAACAAGGGAGACACGGATGCTGCAAGCTTTGCAGCAGCATCTGCTCTGTTGTTTCCATGAGACACAATGTCTATGCCAGAAGAGTGTGCCTTACATTTACACACCGAAATAACCTTAGATAACAGAATTGCATCCAAAAGGTCAGAAACTTGTTTTGCATTCAAAATGGGTTTTACATCTGTTTTCAAGAACAAACGGTGTTTGCAAAGTGATGCAAAATCAAAAACCACACCAAAAGCATATCTGGAGTCAGTGTAACTAGTCAGAGTTTTTCCTTCCGCCAACTTACACGCTTCTGTTAAAGCAACAAGCTCAGCAGTTTGAGCTGAGAAGGTTTTTGGTAAAGAAGCTGAAACAAGAGTTTCATGAAGAGAACAAACAGCAAACTCAACCTGGTTTACACCGGTTTAAGGGTTGCGAGAAGCTGAACCATCAACAAATAACAACTCTGGATTTTCCAAAGGCGCATTAGACCAATTAGGCCTAGGTGTGCACACTTCATCTAGCACAGCTACACAATTGTGAGCTTCACCATCCTCAGCAGTAGACAAAAGGGTAGCTGGGTTCAGCACAATGCACCTTGAAGTAAGTAAGTAAGGAGGGAAGGAAGGAAGTAAGTAAGTAATGGAGGGTATATTGTCTCATTATCAACTGCTAAACCTCAATCTTATTATTGATATATTAACCAGAAGGTCCATACAAGACAAACCAAGACCAGGAATTCCAGGATGAAACAGCTTTGTCCTCCTGCTGGGATTTCAGCAACTCTTTATGTTGGTAGGTTTACCTTTTTGCTCTTCCATTTCTTTCCCCATTTCTTCCAGATGTTTATCTTTGTTTTGTAGATGTTTTTAAATATGCAATCAATTCGCAGATTAAATCATTACATTTTAGCTTTAAAAAGCAAAATGTTATGCTTTAAAAACACAATTAAAATAATCGTTGAGAGGGGAAAAATTATTATTCCTGTTAGCCCTCTCATTAAAAACTGGGATTGTGAGAAGGCATGTATCCAAGTTGGAAACAGTACAATGGTTTGCATATTGATTGTGGGTGAATTACTTGTGGCTAATGGGACAAATTTGCTAATTTTGCAAATTTGGCATCCGGGGCTGGATCAATGCCTAGAGAGCAATCAATAAGGGTAAATGGAAATATATTTTACATTATCTTTTTCATAGACTTTCAACAATGCAAGGAAATGCTTAATAACTATCATTTGGGTTTATTTCTGCATCTTACAATGAAGAAAATGTTTGCTGACAGACTGAATTTTGTTACATTACATTTCATCTATGGAAAAATTATCTTTAAAAAGGGTGATAACTTATTATCTGAAGTGTTAGCCTAGCAAGCTTTCTCTGCAAAAGTATGATTGTTGGGGTCAGTAATATCTTTCCTGATGAAATTAGAACCAACCTTCAATTCGTAGAAAATATATTTTTTAAATTCAGCTGCACCTATGGCTTTCCACGTCAGCTTCAGGATTGAACCACAGAGGAGGTGTTTTTATCATGCCTGTCGCTTGTCTAACAACAGGACAGATTCTACTTTGTGTAATTTTCTGCCGTCAGTATGTTCCATAATGTTATGGAGGGCCTTAAGTTGAATAACAAGCAAATCCAGACGAAAGGGTCCAAACATTGTCTGATGCAGTAGGAAAATGTTCACAGGTTTATTCAAAAGACAAAATCTATATTTAGTTGCTTGGAGAGATTAATTTTCCTCTCTCCGTAATATGTGTGGTCTGTTAAATTTCCTCCTTGAACTTTTTGACCTCTTACCACATTTCATGCTTCAAACATAAATATTAAAAATTGTAATCCTTTGTTTAAAATAAGCAAATCAGACACAATTGTGAAGTGGAATTAAATTTATTGGATGCTTTAAACTTTTATAACAAAAAAAATATAAAGAGTAGGTTTTACTTTTAGTGCAGCAAACTCTCTCCAGAGGTTCAGTGAGGCTAATTGAATCACCCAGTGTTGACCTAAATGACAGATGGTGGTGATAAATAGGATCCACCTATGTGTAATTAAGTCTCTATATAAATGCACCTGCTCTCTGATCGTCTGTTTAAAGCACAGAGAGCATCGTGAAGAACCAGAAACACACATGGCATGTCCGAAACACTGTTGTGGAAATTTTAAATGTAACTTTTTCTAGTTTTAAATGTTCTAAATGTTTTTCTTAAGGTAGCTACTTAATGATTAAAGAAAGCATTTACCTGTCATTAATACAATGTTTTCCTGTCTTTGTTTTAAGTGTTTTGACTTGCAACATCAAATATGACATGTTTTATGTCCTATTTACACCACAGACTGCTATTTAAATGTTCTTTGTAGAGTATTAAAAAAAATCTTAAGCTACGTTTGTTTTACAAGATTTATTTGGGTTGCTAATATGATGTGGCCTTACCCTGTGTGATGCTCTGGGCAAGATAATTTTTTTACGGATTTACATACATTTAAAAAAGAAATTAAACAGCTTTATTTACACCAGTTTTTAATTTAGATAACATTTCACCTAATTTACATGTTAAACAAGTTCAAAATAAAAAAACAAAGCAATATATTTGCAACAAAAATATCTTGTAATTAAGTGAATAGATGGCTTATGAATAAAAAAAAATTCATATTAAACCTAATAGACCCCTAAAGGTTCATAAAATAACCCCTAAGCTGCAGTTATGCATTGAAATATTTTAACTGAGTAAAAGAATTCAACAGAAAAGCCATTTAGAATACCCACAACATAGAAACTTACAGAAAAGACGCTTTGCTGACCTCAAGTGGTAATTTCTATTACTGCATTAAATCGCTTTCTCTTCAGCGGCACTTTCCTGGATTTTCTCAAGTCTTCTGTGACATCATGATATGATAACTCACAGGAGAAATATTTGTTGGACATTGTTCTACATTCAAATATTTGTTAGCTTCTTGTTTTGGGAGCTAATAGGGCTAAGTTTTGGTATAATTAATGTTTAATGAAGATTAAATTCCCCCCGATTTTGTGATGCCCCCGGAGGCCACAGCGCCCAAGGATTTGGGATGACATTACCAAAGCTTTTCCCTAAACCTTTTTGTTTTTTCTTTCTTTCTCTCAAATCCCCACATGCTAAATTTACTGAAGTTAATGCTGTGGTCAGAAGATATAAGAATGAAGTACACACTTCTGAGGAGGAGTCTCAGATGAAGATCTGGATATTGGTGACACTGAATCAGTCTCAGAGTTAATTAGCTAAAAACGTGTTATAGTTCCTAAAGAAGGCAAGTCCCCCTAAAAGAGGGCTTGCAGACTTCAGAGGTTAAAATGGTAAACAAAAAAAATGAGAAAAAGGACAGTATATCCATTAGATTGGTTATTATTTCTCATTATAAATAAACATTTCTCTGATTATCTTTTGTTAGTGTATTGTCCTTTTTTCTGGTACTTTCAAATTATTGTTTCAAGAGAGCAGCTCTGTCCTCAGAAGAGGCTTATTCCTTATCAGCCAACTGGTATCCACCTGGTTAAACTTATAATCAGCAACAACGGAGAAGGCTTTTTCTTAAGTGGAGGACTAAGTGTCTGTTGGTGGGAGGTGGTGTCTTGTTAAACCAGAAACAGCACTTTAGAGTAACCTAAGTGTCTGTAATTAATGAAGGTGACTGCTCCTTACATAAAAGCAGAATAATTAAAATACTGAAGATCACCGTCTAATTATTGCAAAGCATTTTACTCCTGTTTTGAACACAACTTCACAATAAGCCTTTTATTTTTCTATTAACTATACAGTGAATGAGGTAAATTCTGCTTGATCTATGGAGCTTACTGATACACCAAAGAGCAAACACTATCCTTCAGGTATTTGACGCTTTTAAACAATCCAGAGAGACTTTGAGTTTATTTTTAATGCTTTAATTTCTGTATATGGTCAGAATTTAGCAGTGCTCAGCAAAATCTGGTAAACTCTGGTAAAAAAAAAACAAACAAAAAAAGGTTTACTTTAATGTCTTTATGTATATAAATAGGTTTTTCAGGAATCTTTTGGTGTTGCATATTTTTTTTCTCTTCTCTCCACCCCTCTTCCACATATGTGTTTGCAGTGTCCTCCAGGATTTTTTCTTTTTGTCTGGACAGCTTCTGAAATGAAACAGGAGCCGGCAGTCAAGTCAGATGATCTGGATGTAGTTTTTTTTCTTTCAATCAGAGGTAAAAGGCTGTCTTAGTTTAAAGACTGACATAGTTTGGTATATGTTGCATTTGGTGAAGAGGCCTAAACTTCAGCTGTTAATTCACAGGCCAAGCTCCTCTGATTATTAAAAACAACTGTCGTCTGATTGTCTTTTTTCCGCGTTCATATAAATATTTGTTTTCACTCAATAAATGTTGATTGTTTGTTGCACAGTGTCCTAAAAGGCGCTTTAAAAATGTGTTATTATTAATATTATTGTTTAATTTAAAAGTCTGTATATGAATTCATAGAATTTTCTATAATAAATGCTTCCAGGTTGTTTTCAGAGATTTTAATAAATTCTGCAACAACTCTCCTTTCTGTTGTTACAGATGAATATTCACGCAAACTTCAACCTGCTGCTTTTCTTGTTAGGTTTGTCTACTCACACCATCGATGACATGTAGAAAATGCATTCGTGTCAGCAGCTGAAACCACAGCCCTTCCAGTCATTGGGTGAGCTGCATATTTATTTTTTTAACCTTTTGCAAGATTTAAAACAGCAAGCAGTAATATGGGGCAGGATGTGATAGATCTTGTCGATTTGTCTTGCAAAATTGTGCAAGAATTACTGCCCACATGTGTCTAAACTTTGGCCCATGCAACTATCTGAAACCATCTCCCCAACCATGATACGACCACTGATACCATTTCCCCTGGTTTTGGGGGGCTAAGATGGTTCGATTACCGATGATTATTTTTCTGATGAGTCATCTGAAAATACAGCTATTTATGAGCAGTTATGTCACTCCTTGACAGGGTTTCTGTACACTTTTATTGCACTGTGCCCAAGAGCTTTGCACACAATAACACACTTAATCAGGTTTTCTGTAAGAAACTAAAGAAGCAGCTTGTCCCTCAGTGGGTGTGAAGGTCTGAAGTGAGCTTTGCAGTCTCAACACAACAGTGTACCTAAGACAACATAACAGAGGGACCTGCATATATGAGCCACGATAAATTTACATCCATCTTTCTATAGGGGAAAACTGACCTGAGTTTGTTTTGAACTTTACTCCCACGTACGTCTGTGAACATTTCATGCCAGAAGAAAGAAAACTGTTGATAGTACGCGAGGAAGTAAGTGTGTGTGATGTTGGACGGAGGTGAAGGGCTTCTCTGTCGGTTGCAGAAGTCCTGGCCCGACTCTCCCTCATAAAGGACACACTCTTTTGATATTTGAGTGCTTTAGGGTTTCTCAGATCTGGGCTGTTTATTGAGTTTATAACCTCCATGGTAACAGTTTCTCTGTTTGTTATCCAGACAGTCTCAAGATGTTTCAGGCAGACTAAGGAAGCACCACATCCAAGAAAACAACAAAAAAGAAAAAAACATGAATATATAATAATAACGTCGAAAAAAACCCCTTTCTCTTTAAATAGCTTCATTTTTCCAATTTAGAAGCCAAAATTTACTGTAAAATTTGCAGTACATTCGTTGCACTGAATGGGGTGAAGAAGGATTTTGAGATTCTTTCTTAACATACAGCGTTCATTGTACATAAACAGACAACATACTGAAAACTAAAATAAACAGAATTGGCTTAAACTTGCCAATATATATCGTCCAATCTGTTACTAAAAACATTTTGGATAAAGGCCTAGTTTATATTCCTGTCATGCACAGGTAGTAGGATGTTAAAGAGATTAAAAAAAGTCTCCAGAACTCACTGTTATAGAACATCAGCAAAGAGTCTGTCAATCAGTTTGCAAGACTTCTGGGACTTTAATCTGAACTTTATAATTTTATCAGATCAGATCAAGCTCTTCTGCAACAGACATTTCTGTTGGGTCGGGCAGACAAACAAGAAGCAAAATGTGGGGAAAAACATCCCATGCCTTGTGTTCAGTATTGTGGAGGATCAGAACCTTGGCAAAGTTCATTGCCTTTGTAAATAATTTGAACTTTTCCAATAAATGGTAAAAAATGATAATTATTCTAAGGAAATAACCAAATTGATACAGAAAGGTTTATAAGAAATAATATAAATTTCCTCAACTGATGGTTGAGCTGGATAGAGATCTAGAAAGATTACAGAAAGTGGTACCACCAAAGATCCGTTAGCTCCAGCCTTAGCAGGTTAACACCTGTCTTGTTAGTAAATTATTTCTAATGCCTTTGTGACATATGCCTAAATAGATAATTGAGGCCAATATATATTGTAGGGTAATTTGATTACTACCACTTTTCAACTAACCCAGAGCATATTACAACATGAGTTAAGCTGCTATGGGGTTTGGACCTCTTCAGAGGTCTCATTGTACAGAGACTTATGAGGTAACTCTAGCATGCAGACTCTTGAACAAACAATGAGGATTTCCTTGTTAATAACACCCTGACTCGATGAAGGCTGCAGGCGATGCTGAGTGTGGTGCACAGTGTTCCTCTGCAGTGGAAACTTCCACATACTGTCCATCCCAGCAGCAGGTCCTGTGCAGACAGAGTAATTGGAGTGCCGATGATCTTCTTAATGTTTACCCACAGTCTGACACAGTGAATGCATTTAAATGCACCTTGCATGTTTTACAGTATGTGACTTGTTCGAGGTAAGTTTTGATTTCCAATCCGTACAAGTGGACCTCTTCAGTACCACCACCGGCTGCTGGTGTGATGCATTCTGATTTCTTTGTTATTTCAAACTAGTTATCAAATGTGAACTTTGCATTGAAAGTTTCATAATTTACCAAATCATTATTAATATCAACAGTCATAAACATTCATAAAGACTCCTTCATGTTCATGACAGGCGTTATGTCATGTTTATAACAGTGTAATTACTGTTAATCTTAGGTACACCCCTTCAAATAAAGGAAAACAGTTTAAGAGTGAAAAATTCAGCTGATATGATTTTTTTTTATCTTCAAATGGAATCAGTTTGTTTACACCACATATTATCTCAAGGGACTTAAGACAGTTAATTTAATTATATAACACAACCGGATCAGTTAAAAACTTTTCTATCTGAGGAAAGCCAGGTGATTGTATTGAGTCCTTGACTTTTCAGCAATCTCTCATACAAAGTAGTGGTGACAGTGGTGTAGGATGCAAACTATTGTAACCAGATAATTTGGGTAGAAAAGTTGGAGTTTATTCTGGATTTTCTCCAATCAAACTGGGTTTAAAGCTAAACATAGATGTACCACTGAAAGTTGCTATGATATGATTGCTTCAAAACAGGCTTACCGTTTCTGTTGGCGAGGTTTCTAGTTCAGAACTGGAAATTTTCATAGAAATTTTCAATAGGGTTGAGGTTATAACTTTGGGACGCCCAATCCAATAGTTTATTGTGAACATATGTGTTTTAACCTCCACTATGCCTCACAGCTGATATAGCTTTCCTCGTATAGCTTTTATAATTTTTTTATAAAGTAAATCTTATCTTTACCCATTAGATTTCAATCGAACTAAGACTTGATTTTTTTTCTTTAAACTTTTATTTTATTATTAACTTTATCTGTTTTATTGCTCTGTCGTATTTTGTTTTGATTTGAGGTACGTTATTGTTTCACCATCAGCACGAAAAACAGTGAGGTGATGCATCAGCCAGCCCCAGCCAAACCATACGTTGAACCGAACATCCCCATTAACGGGTAGCGACTTAACTCGGTGGACAAGTTCACCTACCTTGGCAGCACACCCTCCAGAGATGTACTCATTGACGATGAAGTCAACCCTAGATTCGCCAAAGTGAGCGTCGCTTTTGGCAGACTACACAAGCACATCTGGAACAGGAGAGGGATCACCACTGAGACAAAGATCAAGGTGTACCGGGCTATTGTTCTCACTGTGAAACCTGGACAGTCTATCATCGTCACGCCAGGAAGCGGAACCACTTCCACACCAACTGCCTCAGAAAACTTCTCAGCATCAAGTGGCAATACAGGATACCAGACACTGAGGACCTAACATGTGCAGACCTGCCTAGCATCCACACCATCCTAATGCAGTCCCAACTGTAGCTTGCGTGCCAGATAAACGTCTCCCCAAGAAAGTGCTGTTTGGTGAACTACAGCAAGGCGGCCAGAAGCAGGGTTTCAAGGATGTGCTAAAAGCCTCACTGAAGGCCTTCAACATCAACCATGACACGGTGGAGCAGGCAGCCCAAGACAGAGGATCATGGCGAGCAGCTGTACACAAGGGTGTCATAGCATGCAAGGCCAAGAGGATCTCTGTTCCCGAAGACTGCAAGCAGAGCCATCAAGCCTGCAATAGTTGCCACCATTTCCTGTCTTTACTGCCAGTAACTCTTCCAGGTGCAGATTGGCCTCACCAGTCATCTGCGGAACCAAATCGCATGACTTAGATTACTAGATGGTCCTCGTCGCATCGACGGACGAATGGAGGACTGCACTGTTTTTTAGCTTTTGCTGTTGTTAAAACGCTTTATAAATTACGTTTGTTTATGTCAAAGGGGCCAACATCAGGCTTCTGAAGCAGCTTTTTCAAAACCCTGACCCAAACTATAGTGCAGATGGGTTGGTTAATCTGTGCCAGGAAAAGTCACCAGGCCTTCCATACGGCCTGAAGATTTACCCACCTGAGCCAGCAGAATCAACACCATCATCTCTTTCTCTCCCCTCATTTTTAATCCTTGTTTTTAAGCTTTCACCTCTTTTTAAAAAGCTGACCAACCTTTAATGGCTGACACAGACGCAGACAGACAAATGTTTAGAGGTGAATCATGGATGAAGGAGTCATGAGACAGACGGGGGTTATGTTATTGTCTTGTGCTCGGTACCACCAGGGGAGACGATGTGGTGGTCTGCACATATGACTAAAGTTTTCCTGGGGCTGTAAGACAGCAAAAGTCTTCTTTCAGAGATAAATCATAATATGTGGTTCTATAGTTTGCATTGAGTGCTGCTGTGCACAAATTTAAGACATAAACTTTACATTAAGGAATGTCTGTCAGGACCCACCACAGTAAAACATAAAGAGGATCATAAAGGCTTTCAATACTAGCTTTGTCAAATACTTGGAATATGACCCAAGAACCTATAAACACTACTTTTGTTGTGTCAGAGAGCCCAGTGACTGCAGCGATTAGGGTGCATAAAATTACCTTGAAATTCTATTTTTTACAACAGAAATAATGTGTGTTTTCTGTCAATAAATGTTGCATCATAATGTTCCTCTAACTCTTCATTACCTTCATCGAGAAATCTCTAAAGTTAAGATATAAACATTAGGATGGTCCCATTTATTTAGACTTTCAATCTAACAGGTTGGATTATCAGATAGTAGCAGGAAAACGGTCAAAAGTATTTAAAACTGGACCAAAAGTGTATTAACCGTATCTCTCAGCAACACACATTTTTTCTTTTATAAAAGGAGTTTGTGCTAATTGCACTTTATTTTTTATATAAAATAAAATATCCCAGATGATTCTTCTGTTTAAGTGGTGCTGACGTGTCAGGACAGCTTATCCAATAGGAACTGAGTCATGTGCTGGACTACAGAGCTCTGAAACAAATCAGCTTCTTTATCAGTTTCTTCCGTCTTCAGAAACCTAAAACCTTTCCTTGTGTAAATGAACAAGCAACCATAACGTTTAATAAAGAAATTAATTGCCTTTGATCATTTCAACATCCTATGAGATTGAATGCAGCATTTTTATGAATCTGCCTTAAATGTATTATTTCTACTTTATTTTTAACTCCAGTATATTTTAACTAATCATGCACATTCTCTGCTCAGAGTTTTACCAACAGCTTTTTAAATCATACTTGAGCAATTAAGGAAGGATAATAAAGGATTAAAACCTTCCAAACGAAAGGGAGGAATACATATCACCGCACAAAACATACGTCTTATTCAATGAATAAACACAACAATACTAAAAGGGAACCTTCTGGTTCTTTCTGTTGTTTTAACAACAACCTGTAATAAAGAAACTCTGTTTTTATGTATGGGCAATATTTTTATTTCCAACAACCTCATTCCCACAGACAATATCTTCTTTTGTCCTCCACTTTCCAGTTTTTTGAAGCACATATGGCTCAATTTGCCGCAAGTTACAAAGAATTGAACAAATATTATTTGTAAATCCAATGAGAAGCTTTAAAAATTCAGTAGAACTGCTGGTAAAATCACTTTGGAGGAAAACAAGAACATCTAACTCACTGGAAACGACAAATTAAGAAATTAGGAGGGTTTTAAACTTCTGCACGTCACTCGGTGCCTATGCATATGTGCATCCTCGACTTATGGAAACACTCTGCCCTATTAGAGGCGTTCAGTATTGGACTGGTCAACAGTGGGAGTGTAGTACAAAAAAAACCTGCAGTATATATAAGAGCTGGGTGTCAGTGTGATGCATTAGGAAGCAGCTTTCTGACTGTCCTTCTGTCTCTTACAGTTTTTCTGTGTCTTTAACCTGAATCCATCATGCTGCTCCGAGCTCTGTTGCAGACTTCACTGGTTCTCTGGCTGGCCCAGCAAACTCTGCAAGGAGGTGAGAATACAGCTTTAAAACAAACATTTCCACCTTTGATTAAGTTGATAGATTTGATCTCATTTCAATGCGCTTTTCAGTTCCACATTTCAACTGTTTTGGTTGTTTTAGACATTTCTGTTCACCTTCAGTAATTTCCTTTAGCGATAAAACTGATAAAAACGAAAGTAAAAAAGTAAATTGTATATTTGGCTTGTTTCTCTTTGCTTAGTAATATAGAAATATATTTTTCTCTACCCAGTATTTTTGTAAATCACTTTGTAGTTTGGATTTAAAAGTGCAATGTAGATGAAGTTAATACAAAATCAAATACGTTAAATAAACTGGCTAAATTTGCAAAGGTAAAAAAAAAAACATCCAGTCCATGAGTCAAAAAGCAGCGCAACTTAATTCAACACTTGATTAATGATTTGGCATCTTCTGTGACTCACTCTCACTTACCTGTTAAATATCATCTCAGTGAGACTGAGGAAGAAAAAACAAGGACTGAATATGTGGATTCATGAATGCTGCCAAGTCAGAGTGGTTTATATAGTCTGTTTTCAGCAAATGAAAGGATGTAAAAGGAAGATGGCAGAGGCATGAAAACCTGACAGCGGTTTGTGAGAACTTTGAGGCTCCACAGAGTCGTTGCATCTTATCCTGTGTCTCCACCCCTACATGGCTGCCATCAAATCCCTTTCTTCATTTTCATTCATTTTCATACATGCGTGATAACAGCCTTTTCACAATAATTTTAATACCTTGCCTGTTTATTTCATGCTCAACTTGATGACTGGTTTGGGTTCATAATTTAATAGGAAACTTGCAATGTTTGTACGGTCACAATGCATTCATTCATTCTTATCTTTGCAGGAGTTAGGCCTCAAAATGTTGCCTATGGGAGAGCCCTGCCAGCTCGAGGTACAGCACTTCTAAAAAAAAATCTTTCTTTTTTATTTCCTTAAAGAAAAAAAAAAAAAGGATCTCTTTGTCATCATTTATGTATAATTAGTATCTAGTTTAGGTCTGGAAGTCAGTCTTTCAGTATTTGTCCTTGACTGATAATAGTTATTTATTCATTTAATTAGTCTTATTAACATGCTTTAATTTCTTAAACACTTGTTTCTAATGCAGCTGAAATAATGCAACTTATCGTTTATTATGGTTAGAATTATGCTGTTCATGACATTTATTCATATTTTAATATAAAGTAATGGTATAATATTGGTAATTGCTGAGCCCTTTTAGTGAAGAATGCATTATCTTTAACTCTTTTTATAATAACTGTATAACAAGTTAATGTTACTTTGTTAATGTCTATCTGAGCCGACTGGCTGTTGGATGCCCCCCCGCTTTAGTTTCCACACCATAAATGTTTATGTTAGAAATATTTCCATGCAAATTTTTCTTTCTTAAAGATAATGGAAACTGCTCTATCAGCCTGTTACTAAACTCCAGGACTTTAACTGGCATCCCATTAAAAAGGCTTCCATATTTTTAATAGTTTCATGGCCTAACTTTGTGTAGCCAGTGTTGTTACTCTCAGCCAGAAGCTGAAGCAATCTGAGCTTTTAAAATTGGTCAGAAAGTGTCGTAAGTGAGTCAAGGGAACAGCTTCTAAGTGTTGGACTAAATTCAAGATGTCCATCATGAGAGAAAACTCAAAAGTTTCAGAGCAGCTTAGATGAAAACTGTGTCAAGTTTTTTTAGGATTCAGTCACTTATTCTTAGCTGGTCTCTTCTCTGTTGAACTGTGTGCGATCTGACCACTAAGATGGTCAGCTGAATCCACTATCATCCCCTTTAATATTATATTAATATTTAGTGAATCGGTAACGATTGATGTACAGTAGAGTATATTTACCAGTCTTTGCACACACAGCTACATGTGGCAACACAAAGTTTACTCAACAAACATGTGAAAAGCAAACAAATATATGAAAAAGTGGTACCTTAAACTGTTAGGACCTGATTTACTTAAAGATTTCGATATTTTTAGTTTAGTTGAGATTTTTGAAATTCTGTTTAAAAATTGTTAGCCAGAGTAGCGCCCTTTAGCTAAGACTCCATGTTGGCTTGTGGATAAATGCCACCCACTGGCACAGTTCAGGTACTGCATCCTATTTAAATATCCCCTCAGACGGGCTTTTCAGCAAATGGATGAAAAAATACCTTTTATGCACAAAGAAATCTAGGAAACAGCAACAGGGTGTGAAAAAACAACCCACCCAACAAACAAATAAATGAAAAACTCTTGAAAAAATCTGTCCTCTTTTTCTTCAGTTACTGGAGCACTTGGAGCAGTAGGAAGCCGATATGGTACAAAGGCAATGAAGACTGGGAGTATGTTCTTTTTGTTTTAAGACAATAGCTGTTGATATTAACTGTTAACTTTAAAAATGTACCATATTTATTTATTTATTTTTTTATCTCAGTTGGGCGTTATCCTGGGGCTCACCTTGGTGTTGGTAAGTTAAGATAAAATCAAAGCAAACCTAAAAAAATATATTTAAAGGTTAAGTTATTGTTTTCCATCGCCTTAATTCCTATTTTTACAGAAAGCAAGAATAATAGTAGCTTGTAATTTTTCACTGTATTAGACAAACCCGTCTAAACACAGCTTTGAAAACAACTGTGAACTAGACACACACTGTAGTTTCTACTGTTCTCCAGGAGGGTACAGATCTCTTGGATTAGGAGGAAGGGGAGGCCTGAAACAAGGTGGATATGGAACCCATGGGGGCTACGGTAGGTGATCAGGCCCTAAAAACCTCATTCATTCTTACAACTTTCTCCTATGTCTCTTTTTAATGCTTCATTCATGTGATTGCAGGTGCCAGTCTGGGAACAGGGATGGGTCTGGGTGCAGGACTTTCAAACGGACTCGGGTTAGGTCTGGGCCAGGGAGGAAAACGTGGTGAGACTGGTAGAAACCAGAGGAAGTCATTTATTAGAAAAAATAATAATAAAAAAATATCCAATAATTAATTTTGGGACCATAATGGATCAATCAGACTCAGAAAACAATGTATAAGACACGGGAATTAAAAACACTAATTGAAGAAAAAAAAAAGAATCTTTTGAAGACACCCTTAAAAATATCAATTATATCCACCCAACAGGAGAAAAAAAAACATATCTAAGAAACACTGATAGAGACTCACAGAGTGGTTAAAGCTTGATAGTCTCTGTTTTTTTTTTTAATCTTATCAGTAAAGATCTTGGCCATCAATCCCACATAAAGAGTTGAACAGGAAGTGTTTAAATCTGATTGTAGTCTGAATCATAAAACCTGTAAAACCAACAACCAAAATGTCTAATGAAATATATATGAATGGTGAGTATCCCAAGAAAAAAATAACCATGGAATTAGTAGATTTAACATTTATTTAATTCTCTGAAATAAAACCCAAATATTAAACATTAAATCAAGTTGAATTAAAATTTAAAAACGTGCAAGTAATTTTAAACTACGTAATTGAAAGCATTACAAGTAGATGTGTCTAAAAATTAATATAATTGCTTCACTATGTCTGAATAAATATAGAATATCAAGCAACTAACTGATCATACGAAGGCATCTCTTGAGTAAAATTTAAAAATGTTGTTTCTTTTTATTCTACAGTTTATGGTGCTGGCCTGGGGTCTCTTCCAGGTAAATACATATAATGATGTCTTTATGATGTTTTCCTAAATGACAGTAAATAGAAAATTATATTCCTTCTCTTCCGCCCTCTGCTTGCTTGTTATGTACAGATTGTTAGCATCGTTCTTGTAGATAATTTGATGCATTAATCTTTATTTCTGAAAGCACAGCTGCAGACAGTAACGGCTGGCCTGATTGAAATATAACAGATCAATTTCTCTTCTTTACAAGGATATGGAGCTTATCCAGGTGTTGGCTACCCAGCCGTACGCCCAGGTTAGTGTTGAATCATGGCTCTACTTTAGAACCAAACCAACATCCAGCTATGGGTTACAAAGTATTGTATTATTTCTGCATTTTTGTAATTTTGGCATTTTTTTCTATAGACACAACTTCATGTTAATTCGTACATAACTTTGAGGTTCTGAAATTGGAGCATACTGTTCTCATGCTCAAAGGATTTTTGCAAATTAAGCTTTCTATTAGAAATGCACACAGTCAATATAAGTGCTGCAGATTAAACACTGGTATCTGCTTTGATTTAAAGCTTCATTGAATTCTCCCATTGACCAAGGGCTTTAAGAAACTACAAAAATTTGAGTCGCTAAGACCTCTGATTCTCCCAGTCCCAGTTTTGTCTTGGTGCAACACTACAGAATTATACATTCCCTTTTTTGATCACCTCAAACTGAATTACTGCTTTTTTTGTTCAAAATTATATCTTTCCATCATAACATAACCCTTGCTAGCTGGTATTTGTGATTGTATGTGTTCTGAATGTTTTTATTGATACTGGTGGATGCATGTGGATGCTTGTATCTTGTGGGATAGAAAAAACATATTTGTAATTGATTTAGCCATTATGTAGAATATTTTCCTTCTCTTGTTTTATCTGTAGCCAAAATTATTTTGTGGACTAAACATAAACGGAAACCTTTAAATTCTCATCAGTTTTCAGTTGAAGAGGGATGAGAATTCAGAGCTTTTCATGTGTATTGAACTGTAACCCAACCGTCTCCTCTAAACCTTACTTAACCTGACTAGCTTTAGGTCTGTGTTAAACAAAAATACTTTAATGCATGTAAAGAACAAAAAACCTCACTCAAGATATTGTTGAATTCCATCCATCCATCCATCCATCCATCCATCCATCCATCCATCCATCCATCCATCCATCCATCTATCTATCTATCTAT